>VDFB02100228.1:0-18604 GCA_007258455.2 Sequoia sempervirens | reverse complement strand
TCATTTGAACATGTAATTAAGATAACTGATAGAGATATAATGTTCTCAATATTTCTTCTTTGTTGTGAGTTGCTATTCAATTCCAATTGAGACTTTAAAGAATGTTGTGCTTTTTAAATACTCTAAAATTTCAAGAAGAATGAGGTGAAGAAAATATAATTTTTTCTTATTTCTTCTCCAATTTAATATATAATCTCACACCAAAACATCCATGTGAAACCTCCACCAACTTCTCAAAATGGTTGTATTTTATGGTAGACTAATTCCACCAAATGCATGAAATAATTTGTATGCGTCTATAATCATCATAGCTCATATGTTATGATCAACTTCAAACTCATTCATGTTTCCATAGATTTGGAGACTTAACCCTTGTTTCCACCTCTCTACTTGTTATAAGTTGCTAAGATGCCCTACTAGAAGCATACAACCTATACTCATTAAAGAGCTTATATAAAAGCTAAACTTCATTGGTTGAAGATTCCTAATAAGTTTCATTAGGAGTTGTCCAGTCCTAGAGAGCTAAAAAATGTTCCTAGAAACTCATGTCCATTGGGTAGCTAACAAAATCTTGACATTACTACCTCATCATTTCTCTCTAGAAACTCATGTCCATTTGGGTAGCTAGCAATTATAGTGTAGTCATTCTATCATGTTTTCAAAAATGACATCAAAACCATTTATAATATCTTTTCCAAAGCCACATTCTCATGTTTCTCACTGTCAAAAGCTAAGGCTAAGCATAAATTCAACAATCAAGATGAAGAATCCTAGTAGGAAATCTTTGAGGCTATCCTTCCTCAAATTTAACACAAGATTGTAGTTCAGACTAGAGGTGACTAAATGGGGTGCAATGATTGAAAGTGGTTGGGCTCAAATGAGTGAGCAACCTCTAATTGTTTTCTTTTTATTAGAGGCAAAACATGATTTTATGAGAGTTAAAAGTCGCGTCCTTTTCATTATTTAATTTTGTACATGCAAGATTCATTATCTTACAATCACGAAGGGTTAAGAACATGTATTGTTCTCATTTGCCTCTCTTTTTCATAATTGCATTCATTCACACCTCCTCTGTGTTAAATAAGGAGAGTGAGAAATTATAGAACACCAGGAATGAGATTATTGGTAGAGAATTTGTTTGGAAGTGATTAGAGGTGTGAAGATTGAATCAAAAGTCCCTAGGTATGTAGATCAGCCCCTTTGTTTCATGTTTGATCTATTGTACATTTCAATGTTTTGTATCATCATTGTGCCTTGTCTGTATTCTTACATTTTTGTGCTTATTTATAATATATAAGTATATAATATATTATTTATAATTATTAATAATGTACAAGTATATAGTATATTATTTATAATTATTAATAATATATATGATTTATATATTATTAATAATTATTATATAGATATAATTTATATTATAGAGATTAAAAATGTATATAATTATTATATATTATATAATTAATATTATAAGTATGTATTTAGAGGCAAAACATGATTTTATGAGAGTTAAAAGCCGTGTCCTTTTCATGATTTAATTTCGTACAGGCACAATTCATTATCTTACAATCATGAAGGGCTAATAAAACGTACTGTTCTCATTTGCCTCTCTTTTTCATAATTGCATTCATTCACACCTCCTCCATGTTAAATAAAACTATTAGAAAATTAGCAAAAAATAAAAATAAAATACAACTATATAATTAATATATTATATATTATAAAATAAAACTATTACAACAATGGCAAAAAAAAAATTTAAAAATTGATTCATGGCAGGGGGTTCGAGCGGACGTTGATTAAGAGTCCGTCAAACCACCCCGTCATACATTTTTTTATAATATTTTAAACTGGTTTGGTCAAACATGGGTTTGGTGGAACCCATGTTCGACCAAACATATTTTTTAGGTTTGACTAAACCCTAGTTCAGCCGAACCACCCTTTTCCCCCCTTCTCCCCCCAAGCACCAAAAATGTCTAGAATTTTACACTTTGAAGCTCAATTTGAGAATGAAAATGGAGGATACTTCACAAACCCAACTGGTATCAGGTAGCCCTTGGAACGAGCTATCCAACGAATATAATTTTAATATGTTTTGGTTTTATTATCTATTTGTTTTTTTAGTTTTATTAAATATAGGGTTTTCATCGAAAATGAAACTCTTTGTTTTGCACATGTGGAAAAATAGAAGATTATCAAATTTTTTTTTGAAAAATATGAGTGCACCAGATATTGGAGTCCTTGATCCAACAAAAAAAAAAAGAATTTCGATACATACAAAAAAAGTTATGCATTATAATGATCAAGGCTTATGTCTGAATTGTAATTGGTTTGACTTTGAAACTTGATTAAAGAAAAAAAATTCAATAAAAACTATCTAACCAAGTGGAAGCACTAGATATTGGAGTTACAAATCTAAATTCGAAAGAATTAGAATTTTATCCTTCATGGAAAAAGTTATGCCTTATAAAGTGAACATCACTTTTTAAAAATGTTGTTTTCTAAAAAACTAGTTTTCAAGGAGATGGAAAAAGCAAGTAACTGATTCCAAAAATTTTGAAAAAATATTTAGAATCTACAGACAAAATGTCACAAAACTCTAGTTTGCATCATCTTCAAATTCCTCACGGTTTAGCCGCTATAGGTGCCCAAAAGTGAGGATTTAGTTAAAAAAATTATTTCAATGTCCAGTTTGGCCAAAAATTATAAACCACTATTGTGGGATCACCCTAGCACAAACCCTTAAGCATTTAGCACAAGCAAGAGGACAAGCCTTTTCGGCTAGATATCCACAAATAACCCAAAAAACCAACTCAAGACACAATGGAACACCAAGGGTCTCAACCAACAATGTGTGGATCACATGGGGATGTTCCATGAAAATCCAACAACACTTCCAGAAACTTCTTTCACACTACATCATGCCACCAACCACCACCATAGACTAAGAAAAGAACAAAATACTACATTCCAGAAGCACACAAAACTCATTCATGAGATATAACATTAACATATCAACTTGCAGACCACTTCAACACATGAAATTGAAACTAAGAAACTACACAGACATTGAAAACACATTCACCAATCTATAGGATCAAAGACATCAATGTGAAGAACTGTGGAGAAATGTAGAGCATTTTCCAGACCAATCCAAACAACTAGCAACACTACCAACCCACTACAATTAACATAAACGTCCTTAGCAACACACATGGCTTGAAAATATAGGAGTGCATCATCCACAAAACATAGACTTTGAATCCCAAAATGCAAGACCATATCTTTAACATCACATGAATTATGAAAAACATTCTCCCAAATAGTTTTCAACATAATTTCTTGAAACAAAAATAATCAATCAACTTGCAGAGGCCAAAACTTCCTCTCAACAACATATGCTTTATCAAGAACAACACCTGAGAGCATGAAATATATTGTAGACCATCAACAAAATCTCTCCACCATCAGCAACACATCTAGTCATTAATTTAATTCTTCTAAACCTCATCTTAATATATCATTATGAGATCAACTCTGCTGACAACAACCATGCTCAATGCTTTTTTCATTATCATCAGACAAGGCATGACATCCCATGAACTTCAACAACACCACCATTCATCCATGGCAACCTAAACTGAATGTTGTCAACAATGACAACTAATGCCAGGAAATGACCACTGCAACAATCTCACCAAGAATTGACATCAAAGACATCAAATGCCAACAATCTCCTTTACTTCTCAAGTGTTGACAACAATGACAACCACACGCAATTCATCAAGTATTGTCATCAACCACTACCAACAATCTTACAAACATATGTAACAATCTCACCAAGTGTTGTCATCAATAACAACCAACAATCAGTGTTGACATCATGGCAACCGCCACCAACAAGTTTTTCCCCTGTGGGGTTTTCCACATATATCTGGTGTTGTGTTGTGTTGTGCATTGTCTTTTTCTTTCATGTTCTTTCTTATGCAGTAAAGTTTAGAGTATCTATTTTTTTGAAGGGTTTGAAATTTGATAGAATACATATTCACCCCCCCTCAATATTCTGATGTGTTCAACAACAACATGTTGAGAGGATGTACTTGTACATAGATAAAGGGAAGAGGTCACAACTTATGTAAAGACAAAACAAATAATTACCAAAAGAAATCCAAGCAACAATTGTTTAAAATATAAATTATATATGCAGAAGAAAATAATTTGGGGTGCAAGGAAGAAGACGGAGGGTCACATTATATGCAACATAAGACAACAAAGAAAAGGTGACACAATTCAAAGAGATTTAAAAAATTTAAAAGAAAAATATATGATGATGAAAATTAAGGGTCGTGCAGGGGAGATGATAAGATAACAAATAAAATGAATGAACAAATGTGCGTAGAGTAAAGTGAAAGGTCGCACTATGCCAAGAAAGAGCGCAATAAATAAAAATAATGTAGAGTAAAAAATGAGGAGGCAACATATAATGGAATTAAAAAATGTATACACAAAACTAAATGAAGAATAGAACTGACATGGTCATGGTATGTAAAGAAGGGAAGAAATTGGATAAAAATGCTACACCAATGAGGATACTACACAGCTAGAAGGGGAGAATTAAATACATGCAAAGGAGAGGAGAATATAGAGGGGGTGATGTCATGGAAAATGCAGATTGAGGGAGATAGAGAGGTTGCATAAGGAAGAATGGAGGGAATTTAAAACAAAATGAAATGTATGATGCAGGTCGTGCCATGGTAAGAATGAGTTTCTTTTAGAATAAAAAATGGAATAAGAAAAAAATGTATGCAGGGAGAATGAGGTGAAGGGGATGTAGGGGTAGCAAAGCCTATGCTTGGAAACTAAAGAAAAAAGGAGAGAGGTTGCACTAGTTAGAGAAGAGTCGAGACTTATGATTGGGTAGGCAAACAATAGGAAATTCATGTCAACTAAAAGAAACTTATGTGCAGAGATAATTAAAGGAACTACAAGATGGGCCATTAAAAGAGAGTTATTTGCAAACAGACCAAAGAAAAAGTTGTGGCTTATGAAAGAGGAGAAATAATGCAGAATTAAATGAGCATGGAGTCGAGAAGATGTGTAGAGGAGTAAAGAGAAATGAGTGTAGGAATAGACTTAAAGGATTATAGATAGGTAGATGGAGAAAATATTTAGAGAGGAGCAAAGATCTATGTAGCTAAATATTGTAACTTGCCAATGTATAAAGTATTTGACTTGTAAACCAAGGAATAAATAAAATTGCACATATTTTGGAGTTATTTAAATTTGATTTTGATAGAAATGAGATTCTTGTGGTAGTTCAATGGTTGAACTAAATTTGCTTTCATGGTTCTTGTGAAAATTTGAATTGATTTAAATTGACAAATGAAATTGTCAACTTTAGTTTAAATCCGCTACAAATTTTTTTGAACAATTCAATTTGCACCATTTGGTATCTGAGCGAGGTTTGGAGCTCATTGAGGAAAACAAAGTGTGAAGAAGTTGAATAGAATTGGTGATATTTGAGCTTGGTTGCTCATTGGGAGAAGTATGGAGACGAATTTGTTGTGGTGAAGATTTTTACAACTACATAATTGAGTTATGTGTGTTGGTTGTCCTCTAGTAGAGATAAAGTTGGGTAGAAGGTGCGTGAACTTCCTCCAATGAGGGAAAATGGGTAGAGGAAGTCTTGAGAGAAGCATCTTCTAGAGTCTCGGCTAGGTAGAGGATAGTGTGAGTGTGAATTTTGTTGCAGGGAGTACCTGTGAGTATAGAGAGTGTTGGCTCCAGGATTTGTGTATGTAGGTTGTAGATATTTCAAGTGAGATGTCTTCAAGGAAGAGGACAAGGATGATCATGAAGAGACCAATAAGAGTTTTTTTATAGAACAACGAGAAAGTAAGTTTATGGAGTTTACTTATGAAGAGATAGCAAAAGTCTAGGTAAGATTGGATGCTCTTGAGGGTGGGAAAAACAAGGGACAACACTGTAGCTCTTTGATGGAAGTTTCATGGAGAGGTGAACATGTAGGAGTAGCTCGCATAAGTGTAGAAGATGATATCATGGTATAGGTTGCAATAGTATGTCATGTATGTGACATTAAAAAAGAAATCCTCATGCAAGAGGATAAGAAAGGAAAAGGAAGAGAGGAGTTTACAATTGAGACATGTCTTGTTGAAGTCATGAAAAAGGAGAACAAAACAATTTGTAGCGAGTGTTGAGAAGCAAGGTGAAATTATATCCCTTGAAGAGGCCCAACGAGTTGTAGTAGTGGTGAGTCCTTTGGAGAACACAAAGAGGATGACAATGATAAATGGTGAAGATAAAGGTGTTGCGGCTGAAAGAGAAAGAGGCACGATTGTAACAACAAAGGTAAAGTTTATTTTTTCAATAATGAAGTTTGGCATCAATTTCAATTTTAAAAAGTAGAAGAGGAAAGCCTAGAGGTGTTAAGGGTTGAGGTGCAACCTAGAAGAAGCCATTACATTTTGCATCAGAAAATAGACACTCTAAAGTTTTCCTTTAACATCATGTTTCAATTCATCATTTTATATTGTCAGTGAAAGAGGGGGCACAAAGATGTTGATATCAACAAACACCTAAAGGAGATTAAACATCAATTTCTACAGCGCCATGAAGGGGAGTTCTGTGGTGCCAAATAGATGCAAAACTTTTTTAAATTCAAAGTGTAACTGTATTCTGTTACTTTGTTTCTTGAATTCGATATTGTATTGCTAAATGCACTAGCCACTCTTGTTATTGTAAGATTATGATTGAATTTGTAAGTTGATTTATTTTGTGAGTTGCTATAGTTTTCTTTCCTTTGTAGTACCCTTGAGTTGGCCTAGTGGTGGAGAACTTGTACTCTTGAAAGAGAGGTCACAAGTTCAAATCATGTAGGAGGTATGGTATGTACACCTCGTATTGTGGAGCACGAGTTAGGTGTTTCCTGCATATTAGGAGTCGCATGATATCGTGAACTATAAAAGGACCTTTCCTTTCAAAGTCTTTTTTAGACTGCAAATTGATTGGTCATTTCACTTGTATACATATCGGCGCGACATGAGGTTTGCCTGCCACTTGCTACCATCTTGACCGTATGTACTGACCGTATGTACTTGACGTCCATTTTGTGTAGCGTTCCACCCCAAACAAATATCATGGAGATCTACCTTTAACAAATATCTTAGATATTATATTGTGTGCGCTTGCAAAATGTAGGCATACATAGCCTTAATCTGTGGTAAGTGAGACGTCCTACTCCAACTAAATTTCCCTTTGCTTTCAATTCTGAGTATTGATTAGAAATCAGAACTCATTCACAACGACCCACAACCCCACAAAAGCAAGGAAAATCTTCATATACATGGTATGTCGGAATGCTTCGGTAGTGACATCGGGGTCAAACAGGGTTGTCCCTTATCTCCCACTCTGTTTGGGTTATATATTGATAAGCTTGAAGAATGGTTAAACAAAACTGATGGGGAGGGCATTCAACTTGCTAGTTATGTGGTGAAGTTACTTTTATATGCGGATGATCTAATCTTAATTGCAAAATCTGCTCTTGGTTTGAGAGATCATTTAAAGGCTCTCGAGCTCTTTTGCCAAGAGGTCGGTATGCAAGTTAACACCAGCAAAACTAAAATCATGATCTTCTCTTTGAAAAGGAAGAAGCAGCAATTTAATTTCATCTTTGAGGGCAGTCCTTTGGAGGTGGTGGAAGAATACAAGTATCTTGGGATTGATTTCCATAATAGGCTCAGCTGGGAGACTTGCAGGGCAAAAAGGATTCAGGGTGGCTGGAAGGCGTCTTATTTACTACAAAACAGATGTAGGAAAGCAGAGTTATGGGATTGGAAAACCAAGAAAACTCTTTTTGGTTTGTTGGTGGCACCGGTTGTCCTCTATGGTTGTGAGGTTTGGGGGGGTAGCATGTCAAACCACAAGTGGAGGCAAGTTGAAAGAATTCAAAAACATTTGATCACTACTAACATCAAAGTCAAATCTTCGGTTCCGTATGAGATTCTCTTGGCTGAAACTGGTATGTTCCCGTTGGAGGCATCTGCTGTCATCCGGTTAATAAGTTATTTAAAAAAAGTTGAGAACATGGATTTGCACCGCTGGCCCAAAATGGTTGTTGGGGAGGAGCTAAACCGTAGAAAGAAGACTTGGATGAAGCAAAATAGCAAGTGGTTGAACAAATGGAACATTAAACTACATGAGTGCCCCAACACTAATGCTGAGATAAAAAAGTTTGTGCTAGAAAAGTTTAGGTCTACTATGTGGACTAAGCAGGTTGGCCGTAAAAAGTCTCATTATATCCAGGAATTCAACCCCACGTGGGAGCATGATGAGAAAGACTATCTAAAGGTTACAATTAAAGGCAAGGCTAGGCTTTTGATCGCTCAATTAAGAACCGGGTCACACCATCTTAGATGCGAGACAGGTAGGTGGGCTGTCCCCAAGGAGGCTTGGGAACAACGAACTTGTATTTTTTGCAACAAAGGGACTGTCGAGACTGAATGGCACTTCATGATTGAGTGTGCTGCTTATGATGATATCCGTATCCAATATGAAGACATTTTGAAGGTGGATAATCTAAATGAACTTTTTAGGGAAGCTAGGCTCCTCAAGATTGCTAGCTTTCTGATCAAGATCTACAATAGAAGGGCTGACATGGAAAAGAACTTGAAAATGGTTAAAGTTTCGGTGCTTGGTCCCATAGACTGATGGTCTCGTGGACGTCATTAAAAACCATTCATTCATTCATTCATTCCAAAGGATATCTGATATCTGAGGTGACATGACCGGTGTGCCAGTGTACAGTGATCCACGTGGCAGTTCTCAATTAGGATATGGCATTAGTGGGACCCACTAGCACAAATCCCATCTACACTGTCTAGAGGCAGTTTCCTAGGTACCTACCAGTTTCCGACCAGGCTGCTCCTGTCTTCGTTATGCGTGACTTATGACTGTCAGTGGACGGTATATGCTCTTTTTTAAGTAGCCTGTATACCTATATAATATTATATTCATAAAGGACTAGTATTACAATAAATAATATTTTACTGAAGACTACCTAGATTTGGCGGAGCAGAACGATGATGAAGACAAATTGAAGAAGGCCACTGACATCCTTTTTAGACAGTTAGAAAAATGCTTCGCCGAACACTACAATAGCTGGACCTGCAATCAGGAAAGCTCTGCGCAGTTTCTGCTTTCCATTTGCCAAATTTTTTAACTGCAATCTTTTTTATTTGTTTCTGGTTTGTCTGATTTTCTGTTATTTGTGTCTCTTGGATCTGTGTGGAGCAGGTGTGCAAACGGTGGATGTAAACAGAAAGATACAAAAGGTCAGAGTTACAGGGTAAGTTAGAACCCTGGTTTTGTAGGGGTGTGATTGGAAGCGAGACTGGTTTTTTGAGAACTTATATAACTCTTCCACAATTTTTGTAACGAATTTAGAAGAGTTTCTACATAAAATTGTATGTTTTTAATATTAATTAGTGAGATCTGATTTGAATAATTGATGTTAAAAGTTTTTTTCCAGTTTTTCCATCATTGATTCATATTCATGATTCATTATTAGGATGAAAAAATTAGAGACGAGACGATTATGAAAATGTCATGACTTCAATAGATTCTTTTTAACTCAACTGTTTTGTTTCTTTTTATGCGGCAGGGGTGTCCTCACGACTCAGTCTGGATAGTGGCCCAACAGCCCATACCTTGGGTACTTGGGGCAAGACGTGGATGTCATAGCCCGCATACAAGCCCATGGTCAATTGTGAGAGGGGGGTGTTGAACCTGAAACCTTTGTTATGAGATAATGTGTATTGATGCTAGTACATGTATAAAATGAAGTGAAGCTTAATCTTTCAATACAATATTATAACATCTAAATTTGAATTTTTGAAACTTTAGTAAGTTGTAACAATTAATTGAGAAAATCAACTTTAATCTATTTTCAAATTTAAATTTAAAATATAATTTTATATGTATAATCTTAAATTAAAATGATATATACAAATTTAAACCAAAACCAAAATAATAAAATATAAAATTAAATCTCAACTATTAAAAATAAATTAGATAATAAAAGTCATCTATTATACAAAATACACCATTTAAATAAATACATCAAGTGTCCATAGGTTACCTTGTAACACAAGTCTTTATAGCCCCCAAGCTTCTCAAATTTTCCTTTTCTAGCATTGATATTAAAATTTAATTATCCACTATACAATAGTATGTTACTTTGATCTTTTATCCTTCAACCTTTTTTTGTGCTTCTCAATTTGCCATTTTCTAGCTTTGATCTCTATAATTATCCCCTACAATAGTAAGTTATTTGCTGGAGTAAATAGGTCGTCACCTATAATTAATTAATCATTATTTGATCTTCAACATTATGAGTGAAAGAGAGAATGAAGAGAAATATCCAAATTGAATTGTTGTTTAGTTACTTCTAGTATCTCCATTCAAATCTCATTGCTAAAAAAGAAAATGAATAGAAGTGTTCATCGTTACATTAATTAATTCACACACTTGATGTAAATTGTTGTAGTTCCATGCTAAGATATTTAAAAAAGATAAAATTCCAAAAATATAGAACACTTTCAACATTTAATTAATAATTAAATATTAGACTCATTTTCATGCCTTGGGATTGATCTTATGGTGCATGGGAGCGAACCTCATTTTCAAATATTAAATTATTTAAATTCTAACTTTCCCACCCTTTCCTACTAGCCATTGCGATTCAACTTGGTACAAATTTCATAAGCATATTTTCTACCTCTTCCATTTAAAGGCATTCAATGTGTCATTAATTCATTTGTATAATATGCTAAGAATAAAACAACATTGAGGGAGAAACCATTCAAGCCCAAACTTTGATTTTATACATGGCAATGAATCTAAATTCACTTCATTTACATATATATGCCACTAGCATGTTATATTTGAGTTCTTTACTTCAAGTAAGTAACTTGACCAAGAATCTAACAACCTCTAAAGTAAGCTTATAAACACCCTAATTCATTGAACTTAAGAGATGTAAAATTAAAAGCAAAATAGATTTTAAAATTTTACACAGTGCTGGTGCAGGCTCGACATGTTGATTGATGATAGCAAGCAAGCATTCCTAAGATGGAGCTAAAATCCGATCAAAATGTTAATGAGGAAAAGTCTCAGATTTGATTCATTAACACTTATACTCACCTAGCTAATGGCATTTGGAAGAACCTCTATTTTAAGAAGGGCGACCTGCCGGAAATCTATCTAGGAGCCCCTATATTCTATGGCCAGATCAAGAACATGCCAATCTTTTTCTCCTCTTCTTCTTGTTAACTCCTTTCTTTGTTACTGAGGAACCCCTTATTTCTACTATCCAAATCATTGTTACCGAGGAAGCGATGTATCTTTAGACCTTGGGCAATAGTGGTTCACGAAGATACCACCCACCTCAGGTCGTGATCACTAACTCCTACTTCCCTGCAGTGTACACAGTTTTACAAATCACAAATATGGTTACAGCTCAAAAGAAAACACATTTGAAAAGATTGATATTCAGTAAGAGAAGTCGATCTTATTATTGCCACTGTCGATCTGGGCTCCATGCCAACCTTCTAGCGAATGATATGGGGAAATAGAGTTCCCAGACCTCTACCTTCCTCGCCAGAGAGAAGAGCGCCAGTGAGCATCCATCGGACATCAGCGCTCCTTATCGTAAATTCAAATTTAAGCCATTATTTTTGAATTGATCAAATCTCTTGTCGTTGATGGACCTCATCCCAGTGAGGCTACATATACAAAAAAATTATACCTACCTCCAAAGTTAGGAAACTTGATCACAACATTCAAAGGTATCCCAACTATGGCAACTTGTTGCTGCCATAGATGCTCATGTCTGCCATTGCCACAAAGGTGTTTTATCCTTGTAATGTTGAAAAATACATATCATACACTTTTCTCATTTCTTTTGGACTCACTTTGACCCATTAGTTATTAGAGTAATGACTATTATACAAGTCATGTATTCTATTTGGGAAAGCCAAGGCCAAATTGACCTTACATTTTGCATACCGTGGAACCAAAAGCTTTTATTAGAGTAAAAAGCTGGTTTTGATGGGGGTCCAAACCAAGTACAAGGAAAGGCAAGTTACAAATAGAATAAACCATAAACCAACAACAACATCACCATTGTGGTGAAGCTACAATAGTGGTTTACAATTTGATGGAGGAAGTGAAAACCGAGAAAGAACGCACCCCATGGCAAAAAATTGGTTTTAGGGTTCGAATAACCAACAAGTCTCGACCGAATCCAAAAGGGGCTCCAACCTGGACCAGGAAATGCAAACCACATTAGTGGTTTACAAACTATATGAGGAAGAAATTCATTTTTTTCCTTTTCCCCAAACTCAATGGGTTCGGTCAAACTCAATGGTTCGACCGAACCTCGTCATAGGTTCGACTGAACCCAAAAACTCTAAATAAAAATAATCTTATTTAAAGGGGTTCGGTCGAACATGGGTTCGACCAAAGCCCCTTAAATAAGAAAAAAAACAAAAACATTGTCATTTTCAACTGTCATTTTCACTTTCTTTCTACTAGTTGCTTCCCTGTGTGCGTGCAGTGAACCGAGACCATGATCTTCAAATGATGAGCAAACTGACTTCATCTCTCTGGCGAACGCAAACTCAACTTCGTCTCTCCAAACTTCATCAACCCGACTTGCATATCAAGCACTAGGTATGTGAAATTTGAATTTTGCAGAGTTCAAAATGCATATGTTTGTTAAATTTTGAAACCCTAAATGCGAAATTTTTCAAATTTGTTGAATTCAAACTACATTTGTTTGAAATTTTTTTAAGCATTTTCAGCATACACTATTTTGCATACATTTTTACCAGGGCACCTCCAATTTATTTGATGCATTATATCAAACAGTTCATTAAAAAAATTATTTGAGAAATTATATCAAACAGTTCATGATATAAAGTTTCTAGGGTGCATACAATGGAAAACTTGATAAAATTCTTCATATTTTTCCTTTGAGTCTTATGACATTACTCCAAAAATGGTTGGCGAACTAAATGTATGAATCAAAGAATAAATTTAGAGGAAAGAAACTAGATTGTTTGAATGAAATGTCTAATAAATTACCCCTTAACTTAAAATTTAAATTCAAATTAGCAAGTTGAATTTACCTCTCTTTATGATCATTTATTCTAATTCAAATTTTGAAATAATTTTGTTTTACTCTTATATATATATATATATATTAGATGCTTAAATTTTTATGTCCTATGTGTAAATGAAATATGCCTTCCCATTTCAGCAATCAAAGCTATGGATAGCCTATAAAATAAAAAAGCTACCTTGCTCCTAAATGGAAAGACCAAGTGAAACATATATAAGAACTTAATAGCATATGGAAACAAACAATATAAATTTATGAAGTTCAAATAGAACCACAAGCTGTATCATTTGAATGTGGGTAGATTTGTTGGTACCATTAGATGCAACATGCATATAGTTCCCTTAACAATATGGACAAGTAGATTTGACAACTCAAATCATACATATTTTCCAATAGACTCTATCTCACTAGGAAGATATCACTTGTAACATTAAAAATGTCCATCTCTACACATTTTTGGTGGTAGGTAGGTATTGCACAATAAGATAGAGGATGTAAACTGATTAAGACTTGGATAGTATTTTAAAAGGAATTTGAGGTGTGGAAACACTTCCCATATTAACCTATCAAGAGATAAATATGCAAAATAGATTTAATTTTAGTTACAAGAAAAATTTATAAATTATAAATTTATAACATAATTATGTACATGGGAAAATCCTCTTGGAAGAAAAATCCCACAACCAAAAATATGAACCAATTATATTATTTGATAATAATATCATTTACAATAAAATATTCATGTGCATACCCTTATAGTATTATCATCAACATGTGATTCATATGGAGTAATTTCTAGTAGCATGATGATACCTATAAAATCATTATGCTTTCTCCATCTCAAGCACCCATAAATAGGAAAACTTTAAACCATAAACCAAGTGTGGTTTACCAAAGCCATGAGCCAAAATAATGACCTAAAAATGGCACCAAATTTGGTACAAATTCCAACACCATATTCCTTGACTTGGTTTATAGGATGTATTTAGCAAATGCTTTACATCTTGTCAAAAAAATTCAAATCCTCCTCCTCATAACCGACACTCCATTTTTGACATATTCAAACCCATTATTTAAGATGATCTTGATGATTTTCATAATTCTAATCAATATTATAGTGTAACCCCCCTTTTTTATTCTCTTATGTGTCATATAAAATTTAATAAGTAATTCCCATCTTACAATTTCATACAATGCTCTTACAACTTCTTAAATATATAAAAGGGACAACCCTAGTTCAATTAGGATTATTTAATTATTATCACCTACATCCATTCATTACATGTTATTAGTTTTTAGTTGCACACATTATTAGGAAATATGTATTGTCTAAGCAATTGGGGTATATTGCATGTTTGAGAGTGTTTTCCTTGATCTTTTATCTAGTTAAATTAATATCCTTTAAAATCTTGTTTTATGGAGTTTTCATCTTAACTCTAATATGGCTAGCAAATAAAATGACAATTGAATCATTTTTTGATATAATAGCTAATGACAACCATATAAAGAGCCACATTAAAGAAGATGAAAAATAATAATCAAGACTATGATTTAGATACATATGTTGCTAAACAAGATATTTTCCTAAATTGATAATTACATATTGATGCACCTCTCCACCCTAAATATCCTCACTCATTGGCTAGTAATTTATATAATGTATTAGGTGGCTATCCTTAGGGAATTAATACTATTCATAATATTACCACTCTAATGGATTTTAATAATGTTGTACCCTATATGCATCCGCTTCAATTCTTCATCCCTTTATAATGATTCCTCCTATCATACTATAGTTACCACTTCCATGTGGGATCCACCCACCATGCAACCCACCCACTTTCTCTCCACTAGTATTTTCTCTTATCTCCATCCTTATATAGTTCACACCATTGTTACTACTAGCACTATCCTATACAAATATCTTCTCCATACCATTCCTCCTTATCCTATGAAAATCTAACCTTATTGTGTAACTTCTCCTTCCATTACCATGTCATTACCTTTCTAGACCTTCCCCTCTTTATACATTCTCCTTTTTATCCTACACTACTCCTACCACTAATATATCCGTATACCTTGGATATACTATTGAAGAAATTTAACCGACTTTCAATATCACAAAAATTAGACCCATATTTTTAAACATAAAATGTGTATAATAAAGCACAATCCATGCTTCCTAATTCAACTTCACTAATATCTATCGAATGAACTTAGGTTCATTACAATAAGATAATCATGCCATATAATTAGTAGTTAAGATAATGGTAAAGTTTTCAATAGCCATATTTATTCTTCCACATGCCACCATTAGACATACACATAAGATTCATGAACATCCATACCTATGAGCATCCAAATACAAGAAATATAACTATATATCATGCACATCATCAACATACACATAAAATATCACACCCATCATCAACACAACTAATAGTTCCCATATCATATTATCTATGTTCTCATACAAATGTGTCTTCAAATACACCAAAGCACTCATGAGTAAATCCACTTTGCAGAGCATACACACAACTAAAAAGGTGCCCCTAAGGTATTTGTCTCCTATATCTATCCTCTTAGCCTATCCTTCTCTATGGATATGTTCCACTCATATCTACCACCCTGAGGTGATCCATGTCTCAATCCTTGTCAAGGTCCCTCCTCCTCTCTACCTATATCCTTTCTCAATGAGCTAGATCTATCAACGCTACCCTCAAAACTCATCTCACATTTAAATATTAAAAAATGTTTAATAAATCATACACAACATTGATTAAAACTAACAAACAATGAAAGCATTTAATATTATAACACCATGAATTATATTGGAATGTCCCCACCTTGAAATTATAGCCATCGATGCCAATCACTTATTCATACCTATAGCTTTGTTCTCCAAACACCTACATTTATATGTGCGAATTTTTTAAGAAAAATATTATTTTAAAAACCTACTTTTAACTCCAACAATAATGTGGATGTATTTCTTTACTCAAACTCTCTTCTACTCATAACAGAATCATGGCCTAGGTAGAGTATAAAAATTGTTGTTTCCAACCTCATATGTAAATCTAGAGTTAGAGTGCCAAAATTGTTGAATTTCATCCTTTGTGCTATTAATTAGCTTCTTATTGACTCATGGAAGCCTACTACTAAAAGCCCAAGTATGATTTTCAATAGGACTTTCTAATCATGATCTTATTGATAGTACTTTTGATAATGTTTTATGATTTAGGCTTAATTCAAGACAAGCTTACCTTAATAATTGAGCCTTTTTAATTTTTTAATTTCTTACTAATGATGTTATTACTCTATGAGTAACTCTTTTATATTTTTCCTTACTAAATTATTTACAATAGAATTGAATGCATTAAAAAAAACTTTAACAACAATATTATTTTGATCAAACTTTTTTTTTACATGAATCTTTGAAATTTATTTAGTAAAGGTCTCATTTTGTACATCTTTAGTAATTGTATAAAAATTTGGAATTTTTTGGTTAATGTCTTATTGGAAAACCATTCATTGAAAAATTTTGAAGCCCACAACCGAATGGTTTGTGATGACCTCTTGCCTTCAAGAATTTCTATTATATGCTCATCAATTTCAAACCATTTTGGGGTTCTTGAATGTTTTTAAATTTTAACAAACTCATTACCAAAAGATGGATTTTGAATTTATTTTTCTTCTTCACAAAGGTTCTCTCTTCTTATGTAATTTGGAGACACATTGAGTTTCATTGGTTCATGTGAGCTATCAATTTAATCATTGTTATCAACAAGCTGATTATTGAGTGCAATTTCAATGTAATAGGGTTCATATCCACATTAGTCAAGAAATTGTTGATGTATTTCTTCTTCTTCTTCTTCTATGATGCTACTCTTATCAATAGGTGTTCCATCAAATTTTACAATATTTTCACATTCATGTTCAACATTTTTATTTTCAATATTATTGTCACTTTCATTTTTTAAACATTTCATTATATTGAACATTAAAATATCCATTTTAAAATTGTCATTTCTATAAGTACAAGGACCTTCTATCTTTCACAATAATTAACATTAGAAATTAATACTTGGTTCATATTAATGTATACCCACCTCCCCATGGGATGGTCTTGGAATGGATGCATTTAGATGGAGAAGGATTTCAAAAGGCTCATGGTACCTATAGGACCCCTCAAAGGCATGTTATATAACACATTACGAACTTTGTATTTGAAATTTGAATTCTTTGTTGTTGGCTTCTAGTATCAATGTTATCTATAGTTGGTGGAATTCTTAGTTGAGACTCTCAATCTTCCATTGTTGGTTTCTAGTGTGATTATACAATATGCTCGCCAAACTGTATTAATTTCTAATGTTAATTATTCAAAGAAGGTTTTGTTTCATAAGAAGAGACCTATGTTGACATATTCCAATGCATGTTATTATCCACAATGCATGACACTTCTTCACATCTCTACCAAGTTCTAAATAGATACAAATTTTCCATTTCCATGGAGGAGATTGATGATTTTATATTGATGTATTCAACCAATGTGTGCTTTTGTAAATGTTGTACTAGACAATTAGTCATTTGTACTAGACCCTCACTGGTCTTTTGATATTTTGTAAAATTTGTTACTCGGAATCAGAATCGGGTTTCTTTGTTTGGTTCTTTTTCCCGCCAGAAGACATATCCAAATTTCTTAAACCAACTATAGTATGTATTATATAAATAAAATTATATGGTCTCCCAATTTTGCTTTTTAAAGTTCTTGTAAATGCCACATCTTTTCCCTTGACATAGTTGCTATTTTTAAAAAGATTTCTTACATTTTTCATAATGTTGGACCACCAATACTTTTGTCAGAATATTCTAGTCATTCTCTTAAACGTCATCATAATTGTAAAGCCACAAAAAAAATATGATATGATATGGTGGAAAAACCAAGATACAAGTTGGTTTAGTTCTCATAAACTATCTAAAAAATAATTGAATTCCTACATCCTAACTAGAAATACCATGAGGGGTTTAGATCCCATTTTAGACAAAAAATATTCTTATACTCATCACTAGTTCACTTGGACCAACTAAAGAGATGGTGAACTAAGGGAAACTTAGTTGTATTGATAGATTAAAACTTAGTTATTTCTCTTCCATTGTCCCCTCTCCACAAAACACCCTTATTTAAGTAGATTCTATTAAACCTATCTCACATATCACCTCCCAATTCTTTAAACTTTTCAAACTTTTTATTCCTCATACCTAATAATCTATCCTTCAAGCTCAACACTTCCCACCTCAATCAAATTGATCACCTTGTTTGCCTAATATCCCTTTGGTTGATGTTCCTAGACCTCATCAAAATGGTAAGTGGATACAATTGTGGAATGATGCGATTAAATCTAT
>VDFB02100225.1:0-14029 GCA_007258455.2 Sequoia sempervirens | reverse complement strand
TTAGGTGATGAATAATCTTGATCAGAGAAGGTGACGTGGTGAGGCATAGTGAGATATCCCACCATGTTTTCAAATTGATTGACATCAATGTCCTTGGGGACTGACGACTCGAGCAAGGTTTTATCTAGGATATCTTTGTGTGCGGGAGATATACAAAGCAGCTCAAGTATAGAGATTTGTGCGGGAGTCTTTCCTAGCTGGTTGATGAGTTTGAACTAACTTTTGGGTTTCCATTGCTTTGTGGTCGGGACAGATTCTAGCTTTTTAGCAGATGGGCTAGGTATGGTTATTTTGAGTTTTCTAATGGGAGGCGGACCAGCTATAGTAACCTTGCCACTCTGAGTAGTAGCATTACATTGGGGTGCTCTCCTGACCGTGATGGTATTGATGTATTCATTGTCAGTTCGGACATTGTTTATAATAGGTCCACTAGAATAGTCATATTTGACTCGAGCAAAGTTGGCTTGATTATTGTGCATCTGTGGACCTAACGTGGAAGCCTTATGAGAACCATGGTCATGCAGTGGATTCTTATGGATAGTATGATCTGAATTGGAAGCAAATTGAGATCCACCTACTTCAATGACGTGACTTTCGATAAGATCTTGTATTAGGTTTTTCAATTGTCAACAGTTGGAAGTTGTATGTCCTTTTCCTCGATGGTATTCACAAAATGCATTGTCATTCCACCATGCTGGTTTGAATTGTCCTGGGTCATACGGTTTTGGTTCTTGGAGTGTAATGACCCCATTCTGGATACATTTCTTAAGGACTTCTTCAATGGGTTCACCCAAAGGAGTGTATGTGCAACCTTTGGGAAATTGTCTCGTTTGACGGTATTGTCCCTGGTTATTTTGACTTTCTGATTGTTGAAAGGGACATTAGGAGGGGGTGTCGATGTCGTTGTTGGTTGGTGTTGTTGTTGAAACCCTTTTAGGGCCAGTACAGGACCCACAATGTTTGCAGTCTTGGCGTCAACAACACCGTCATTTGTAACGTGTTTATTTTTTATCTAGTATTTATTCTTGTCGGTGGTTGGATTGACATTTGTGTTTTTGGAACCATATCGTAATTCTCCCTTTGCGATAAGGGCTTTCTCAATCTGGACCCCTTTTTCGACTAAATCTATGAAGTTTGTGCAACAATGTATTTGCAATGCATACTTTAGAGGTCCCATAAGTGTTTGGACAAACATGTCAACTTTCTCCCTTTCGGGGATGTCAATGTGACATTGACTAGCAAGGCTTCTCCATTTTTGAAAAAATGGGATAAATGTCTCTCCAACATCCTCTTGCGTGAGATTGCACAAGCTAGTGATGGAGGTGTCCATGTCAATGTTGTACGCATAGTTCTTGATGAATTTTCGTTTAAGCTCATCCCATGTCTAGATATCCTTTTGTGTGGAAAACCATTCAAGGGCTTGACCCGCCAGACTTTTAGAAAAAAGTCTCATCAAATATGTTTGTTCATAGGTGATGTCCATACAATTTGTTGCGAATTTGTGAACATGTTCAATGGGGTTTGTCTTGCCTCTGTATTTTGTGAAATTTGGTGACACATATCCCGAAGGAAATGGAGGCATGTATATGCTCATGTCGAATGGGTATACATTTAGGTCATATGATATTTCCGATTTCTAGCCTGAAATGTATAGGTTTTGGATAGTTTTTTCTAAACCCATCAGTCTTGTTTGGAGAGCGTCCACAATAGGGTCATTTATGTTTCCATACATTAGATTGCCTGGTACACCATAGGTCCCTATTTGTTGTGCGTGAATATTGGTGTATTGTGGCAGTATGGATTGGTGTGATATGTAGGACATTTGTGGATTGCCATGTTGTTGATAATGAAAGTTATGATTGGGTGTGTGTTGGTGAGTATGAATGTTAGATGAGTAGGTTGGGATATGTCCCCCAGCCATGTGTGTCGTCATTTGGGGAATGTGATGACCATGAACGTTATGATGTGTTAATGGTGCCATGGGTTGTGTTACTTGGCCACCTTGTGCGAATTGTTGGGTTTGCACAAGAGGAATGTTTGTGTTTGTACTTTGGGAGGCAATGACATGTGACTGTGTTGTCGTGTTAATGTTTGGTTGTTGTCCTTGGATAAAAATGCGTCCCTTGCCCCCTCCCAAAGGATTATGTGAAATACCACTGAGCGGATATGTCAAAGGTGTACTCATGGTAGTAGATGGAGCTATCAAGGGGGGATTGTTATGACTTGATGATGCCCCCGTGGCGTTTATTGTCGTGGAATTTGCTATTGTGGTATTTATGGTGTTGGAGGTGTTTGGGATGTTGGGGATGGCATGCACTGTCGTTGTGGTGTCAACGGGAGTATTGCTCGTAGTGTTTGAAGGTTGACCATTGTGTACTATGTTTTGTGTGTTGGTGTTATTAGGATCAGGAAGTGTCTAATTTATCGTGTTAATGTCAAACCCTTGAGGTAATTTGACTCCTTCACTCAAAAGTATAGCCAAGTATCTGTCTCTGTCGTGACAGACCATTGTTTCAACAAATTGAGAGGCCTCTGGGTCTTGTGCTATTGCCTCTAAGTTTTCCTCAAGTATCTGACCAAATTTTCATCTTTTTGCAAGAAAAGTTCAAATGCACTGTTTGATGAGGATTGTGTTGTCACTGGAGGTTGATTGTTTGAATTGGAAAATGGATCATAAAAGGTCCAGTTTGAGTCATTTGTAGGATTATCGATAGTGGAAATGGGGTCTTGTCGAAAGTTTTCGATTTTTCTTTGTTGTTTTTGAAGTCTGGTTTCCACCATAAATGAGATTGCTCAAATAAAAAGGAATGACAACTAAATGTAGTGATGACACTATGCAAGATCTAAATTCTAAATGACGACTAGGATGACTAATGTTTTGGATTTTTGTGAATAGGATATGTAATGTGAAGATTTAAAATGCAATTTAAGATAAGGGTACCTAAGCACTTCTAAGCACAACTTTGTTTTCAATTTTGGTTACTAGAGGACTTTTGTTGAAAATGACAAGGTGACAAGGTCAA
This sequence comes from Sequoia sempervirens, assembly GCA_007258455.2. Lineage (NCBI taxonomy): Eukaryota > Viridiplantae > Streptophyta > Pinopsida > Cupressales > Cupressaceae > Sequoia > Sequoia sempervirens. The sequence continues at coordinate 11,006 of VDFB02100225.1, read as the reverse complement.
AATGATTAGTGAATTTTCCTAACTAGACTTTTGAGTTGGAAAATTTCACAAAAGAGGACAATGACTGAAAAGAGGTTGATAACTTAGTCCAAAAGAGCCTAGTTTCGAAAACAATGATGTTGCAAATTGTGCTGAGGTTTACCTAATCCTAAAAGATGCAAAAATGTGAACCTAGGGACAACCTAATGTCAAATGTATGCAACTAAAATAATGAAGGATGCAACCTATGGTCATGAATGCAAACTAGTGGTCAAGACTTTGAGCAATTTCAAGTTTGGTTTCTGACAGAATCTTCTTGGAAACAGTGTTTGGAAAATGACTAAGAAGATTAAGACTTCATATTTGACTTTGTATGAAGTTTAAAATAGTGACAGGAAAATGCGTCGTTTTAGGTGTCAGTTGCATCGGGGTTTTGCGAATGCGGCTCAAGTTCAGCAAATGCGATTCAGAAATAGACAAATGCGACTCAGTTTATCAGATGCGACTCAATGACAGTCAGTTGCGTCTCAGTTTTGCATATGCGGCTCTATAGTGTTTAGATGCGTCACGACGCATACAGATGCGGTGTTTTAAATGTCAACTACGGTTTAACAGAGCAATTGTGGTGCGGAAAATTGATTGCGGTTCAACAGATGCGACACAGTTTTGTTTGAAATTGATTTTCTTGTTGTTTTGATGGCAAGTTTGATCTATTTGGTGTTGAAAATTTTGTTTGGAGCTGTAAATGTGATAATTCTAGGAAGCACTTGACAAGCACAGTGTTTTAAAAGTAACCAAACACACATCAGATAAGCACAATCCTAGGTTAGGCCATGACAGTATTCACTAGATTCCACGCGAGATTCCCCAACCGCATATCTGTAGTGTGTGAATTTAGAAGCTTGGCTGCACGAGCTCCCCCTTACAGTGCACTCTCTTCTCAAGCTAACCAAGCTTCCAACCCCCATGAAACTCCCATGGCGAGCTGATCACATCTACTACAAACTGTGAAAGTGTGGATGCCTTCACACCAGCCGGTGCTGTGCTAGCAAATAGAAGGATTTTGGCTTACTACACAAAATTTTTTAGTTAGGGACCCCTCAAGTGGCCATACATGGGGCAAGAGATTAATCACCATTAAGGTGGCACTCTAGCCTGAAGAGGTTAAGCTCAACAGGGTTTAAGGGAGTACAACTTCGTCCGTATGACACATTCGCTTTAAGCAGGCCCAATTTCATGTTGGGGTGATGAAATCCCGAGCCGAGGCCCAATTTCTAGAGTTGGTAACCGTTTCTCTTGCCAGATGTAAAAGTTAGAGATTGCGATATACCAAGTCAGGGTAATAACAAATAAAAATGGGTTTGGTTTTCTGTTCATGAGGTTTTCACCAAGTGAGAGCATACTCACCTACCATCTTGCAAACACAATCAAATAGAAACAAACACGCATTCATTTTAAAAGCACCAAAATGAAATGTTTTCTACACTAGAAATTGCAAACACGTTGTTTGAAAAATGAGTCTTTGACAAGCGTAGTTGCAAAACCACAAGTTAGCAGTTTTATCCACCAGTCTTGGACCCACGAAACGTAACTGCCACACGCTGCGAAACACGATTAGTAACACAAAAGCCCCTACTGGACAGAAAGCAGAAAATAAACCAAAATGCTAAAAGAAAACAAAAAGAATAGAAAAACCTTAAAAATCCGAATGTAAATGAGAAGAAAACTTTTTACCAGGCGAATGTGTCGCGACAGAGCAAATGCGTCGCTTGGTTCATCAAATGCGACTCTGTATTTCAACTGTGGCTTTCTAGATTACGATTGTGGCTTGATAGAGCGATTGCGGCTTTCCTGTATGCGAATGCGTCGCGACGCATCAAATGCGTCATGATTTTTTTTTAAAACGGTTGCGTCGCTCCATACCTGTACCTTCAAAAATAGCAGAAAAACACAAAACCGTATGGAAATAATAGCAAATAACATAACAGAGTCATGTTCACGTCGGGTTCACCAAATGTATCTATGGAAATTTAGATGGGGTTAGCTTATTAAATAATAAACAATCAAAAATCCAAAGAGGCTATCAAGAACAGTGGAAAATCAAAATAAAGAACGATTATACCTTTCTTTCCTTCCATGCTTCACCTTCATAGCACCTTCTAGTTTGCAGCAAGTCAATGAAGCCCTCAGATTTCAAATTGAGCAACCTATACTAATGCCAAGGACCTATGCAAATGTTGAAGGATTTGATAAATGCCTATGTCTATGACAATATGATAAATGAAAATAATGACTATCAACACTAAAATGACTATAATGCCTATATTAAAAATGACCAGCTCCTGAAATTATGAGCAAAATTGTTTTTTATAGAAAACACCATTTTGAGTGGACAGAAGAGATCGAACTCTAAGAAAGACCTAAAATGAGGAGGAGTCGGATTAAATCGAGAATCCTAATTAGGGGTTAGGGGAAATTCGTGTCAGTGGTCAAAATAATATCTCGAGATAATTGGATAGATGGTGGAGAATAAATGAGACAAATTAATTAGAAAATAAAGATTTTTGAACATCAGAAAGATAAAAGATTATTAGGTTGCAAGATTTGAAAAATCAAGAGGAATAAGATTTGGTAGAGAAGAGATCAGATTTGGAAAATCAAGAATGCGCCCGATTACTTGATTTTTTGGAAGATTGAATTACCAATTGAATTAAATTAATTCCAAATTATGGATTTATGAGACAATAAATAATATTTTTTGAGATTATTTAAAATCATTGATTAAAGATTGTGATGACATTTTAAATAATTGATTTATTTGAAATGAGAGAATAATAAGTGGCAATTAAATAATTAAAATTTAATTATTTAATTTAGAAGATAAGATTAATTAATTAAATAAATTAATCAATTTATTTAATTAAGACAGTTAGTGACATATTAAGTAAATAAATACAATTTATTTTATTTAATAATCGAGAAATATATGACAAAGATTAAATAAATTAAGAAATTTATTTAATTAAGGAAAGACTTAGAAATTAATGATGTATTTAATAAATAAATAAAATTTGATTTTTAATAATCATGAAGAATACTAAAGACATAAATTAATTAAAATAATTATGAATTATTTAATCAATAGTCCGAATGTGGACCAGGACATAATTAAATGTCATAATTATGCTAGGACGAATGTGGTAAAAATGAAGCTGCGAGGCCTAAGTCATTTTAGGTGTCTACAACGTTCAAATTGGTTGTGATAGACAAAGTGTTATTTGTTTAGCCAAGAATCCTATGTATCATGCTCGAACTAAGCATGTTGATGTTCAATATCAATTTGTTCAAGAGTTGGTTGAAAATGGAAAAATTGAGTTGAAGAAGATAGGCACTTAGGAGAATGTTGCAAATTCATTGACCAAACTTGTGAGCACAGAGAAGTTCATGTGGTGCAGAGAGGCCATGGGCCTTATTTTTAGTGCTTGATTATTTTTTCATTTGATTTCCTATGGGTTGATTTACAATGTATAATTTTAAGTGGGAGAATGTTAGGATAAGATGACATTAACCTTGTAAATCCCAATATTGTATTTGTTCCATTTATTATTTGCAATTTGTAATTATCCATGAGGAGATATACTAGTTTCACTAACAGGGGTAATTTCAAAGTCACCAAAGGTAATTACAGAGTGACATTTATTGTTGGAAATTGTAAAAACTCAAAGTAAATGAGGGTAGGAATTTTCCCTTGAGGAATCTACTAGTTTTGGCATGTATGACAACTGTCATAATGTTTGGTAAGTGAATCTATGACATCTACAAGTTGTCATAAGATTTTGAGATTCTATGACACATATGAAGGATATGTTAGTTGTATATTTGTTGTATTTATTCCTAGGCACCTATCTTGGATAGTATGCATGTTGGAGGTATGTATGATGGTTATGATATGTCATAAGATGCTATAAGATTCCATTCTTGGATATGGGTGCACAACTTTGGATGGGTCATAGTTTGAAACTTGGAAGTTGCACGTTGGTTCCATTTTGATGCTTTCATGTGGGGCACTTGGAGGAGAGAGAGTGTGGATGCCTTTGGTGATGAGGAAACATTTTCTATAAGTATTTTCCATGTATTTGTTGTTGATATACATATTTTAGGTACACAGGTGCCATCAAAATGTTGTCAAATTGAGGACTGAGGGATAGATTGGTGGTGTTGTATTGTATAATCTTTTGAAAACTAATAAAAATATTGGGCCTCTTTCCTATGTGGATTTTTTTACTTGAAAGGGTTTTCTTCATTATAAACACTGTGTCATTGTGTTATGTGTTAAGTTTTTCAATTTTGCATCTCTTTGAAGCATAATTTCAATTTCATGTTATAATCTCCATTGTTATTGCACACTTAAAAGATTGTATAAATTTATTTGAATCAAATTTCCATTAAAGGAGTGTTGTTTTCATTTCTAACAAAACCATGGACACAAGCTACAAGAGATGGAGATTACCTTTGCATAGACCCAAGGATGCGAGAAACCATCTTAAAATATTCTCTAGTGATGAGAAACCCCCATTTTCTATGGATTTATTTGAAGAGAACTATCAATATACCTATTATTCAATTGGCTAGGTCTTAACAACAGATGTCTAGAGCCAAGATGTTAGGTCCTATGATTATGCAGAGTACTTATTTGAGGTTATTAATACCTCACTTTCCACTATCAAAAACAATAGTGATGTTATCAATTTCAAACAATACTCCCTACTCATGCATATGATATTATATGAGGGACAAGCAATGGGCATGTGGGGAGAGGAATTAAGGATCAAAGATTTGGATAATAATGAAAATGTAAGACCAATAAAAGTGGACCTCCATATGGGATAGTAGATGTGGGAGGTCCCTTATTTGTATTTCAAAGAGTATTTGTGAAATCCCTATACAGATTGCTTGGCCATAATTGTGATTACAACTTTTCTCTAGAGATACAGAGATTTCACATACCAAAGGAGAAAAACCCTAAAGGAAAGATAAATCACAACTGGGGGACTAGTATGTATTTGAGGCAGCTCCATTCTTACTACCTAAAACAATGCTTGATAGGGTTGAATACTTGGAAATTTTGAGGCAATTGGCCTATTCAGACTATATGCACCTCAAGAGCTATGTAAGATAGTATCTCATGCCTTCTACTTTGTGTTTCGATGACTTTACCATCATTTCTAATAAAGGGTATGATTTAATTAGAAGCAAAATAGATTATTATCGCATGCCACTAAGAAGTAAGAGGGAAAAGTTTAACCTTGAGCATTTTATTCCTAATGGCAAGATGACACAAAAATTGAAGAGATATGAGCATGTGTTTTTCGTAGATGATGTTATTTAGAAACTATGATGAAACTAAAGCAGTGATGAGAAAGGTTGTGAACAATAGGATAGTTATGGAAAAATCATGGAGGAAAGGCCATAACCCATCATACATAGATTCCTTTCATGGAATATTGGATCTCATGGACAAAGTTAAACAGTTGATTTTTCATGAAGAAGAGTTAACCAAAGATGTACCACTTGTAGCTTTTGAGAAAAGGAGAGATGCATGTTCGAGAAGACAAGGTTAAATTATTGAACCCTTGATTCACTCATCACCACAACCCACTCCAGATGTTAGCTTCTCAGCTAATACTCCTATCATAATCAAAGATGACATTGAAGAAGAGAATGAGGTCACATGGATCATTTCTCCTACCATTCCCCAGTATGAATTACCACTAGAAAGGAGTATGAGCACCTTTGAGGCCTCTGAAAAACTATCAAATGATGTAAGACATCATGCAAGCTAGGAGTTCATTATAGAAAATACATTTGTTCAAACTCTTGAATTTAAGACTTTCATTTATGAATACAAGGGAAGAATGATTAAGAGAAAAGATAAAAGAGATCAGCCTAGAGCAAGAAGTAGATTCCTTAAAAGAACTCCAAGATGAAGTTGATAAGGAAATGAAAAACATCACCCATAAAATAGGATGATTATTGCTACAAGAAGCTGGGTTCATGCTTCTTCTAGGGTGGGACATTAACTTAGCCATAGTATTTGACAGTTTCATGAAGAAAGAAAAAAAAGCCTTGCAATTAACCTATGATGCTAGTGATAAGATCTACACTAGATTAGGGTATAATCTTGACAATACCACCTTATAGATTTGGGACCTTTACCCACTAGGAAAGAGGCCTTCTCTTATTGATAATCCGAATTAGGTCTTTGGTCACCTTCTTGTGCAAAGAGTAGGGGATACAAACCCTATTGAAATGGTTGAACTAAATGTAAATGTTGCTAAGTTTACCAAGGCTTAGATTGAGAAATTAATCAAAGATAATAAGGGGTTGATTGATGAACATGAAATATTGAAGCGAGATGTGATCAATTATTGAGATAAATTACCATCCTCTTTAGGTCATTACTCACCACTAGTGGAGTGTGAAAGGAGAGTGTTTGAAGCAATGTTTGAGACTACATATTGGAAATGAAAATATGAAGTAATCCAAAAAAAGTGGAAGTTAAAGAAAGAATGAAAAACTAATACATTTGAGGTAGTATTAGAATTGATTTGCAAAATATTTTCCAAGATGTTTGAGAATGTTGACAAGGTTTGGATTATCCACAGTAAGACATTTGTACCTTTCCAAGTCCATGTCAGATTAAGCAACAAAATAAAGGAAGTAGAGGCACAAATATAGGCCAAAGGGGCTAGTGGTGAACATATACTTCAAGAATATCAAGAGTTGGTAAAAATGCACAATCATTTCCACAATGTACTTACATAGGAACTGAGTGACTTCAATCAACCATTAAGCATGGCCCTTCCAAACTTCTTTGATGAAGGAGAATCGAAGGGTCAAGATGTGTTGAAAGATGAGATATCTTAGTATCTTTTGATGGCCCTCGATGAAGTTAATGATGAGGAGGAGGTGCTGGAAAAATCACATGTACAATTAGGATGAATATTTGATCTAGAGTATGTAATGAAAGACATTATTAGTAATTGAAACACTTATGCAATGTTGGGGTATATTGAACACTTATCAAAGATTAATCTATTTATTGCAAAGACCGAATGATGAACACATGATAATGAAGCTTCAAAGTATCTGGTGCACTATCACGAAGTATGAATGTTGAAAAAATCATAGGTGCCTATTGAAGATTAATGGATCGTGGTGCATCCACCTAAGAACTTCTAAAGGTTTCATGTTTTGACTATCTGCAATTTACTGCTTCCATATTATTTAAATTGATGTGTCAAAATTTAATTTATCAAAACACATTTGTTGTTCTGGTGTGGTTTCATTGATTGGTTTCTTTCAAATAATTAAATATCCTTTTTATAAGATCATAATAATTTCGGAGTGCTATTTGGATTGATAAGAAGAGTCATATAATCACTAAAATTGTCATACTATCTCTAACTTGGTTTTAACTTGTTATTCAAATCAGAAATCCATTGTGATTTGTTAGAAGACATTTGTTGTCTCTTTGTGATTTAATTGATTGGTTCCTCTAAAGGATTAAAATTTCCTATTGATTAATCATAGTAACCTAATAAGAACCTTTTGGATCGATAAGAAGAGTGTGATAATTACATCCCTACACATTTACACAAGGTGTAAATAATTATAAGTGCTAAATAGATCTAATTGTATCTAGTAAGTAGGCTATACTTAATTCACCTCTTGACTCCATCAACCCAATAGTAGTAGGCATTGGTCTTACCCATCTTATTTTAAAATCCTATAAAATCTCATTTATACCTTCACATTTGAATTTTAGCATTAGGAGTATTAAACAAGCCTTCATCTATTCCACATTTCATGCCATTGTGGGTAGATACTCAAAACCTAATTAAGTCACATGTCTTGCTGAAATCTACTTCAGTTATTAAGGTCCACCCACCTAGGTTTAGTAGAGCCTGAAGTGTAGAGAGTCATCAACCTTATAATTTAACTCTATTCATTAGTTAAAAAATGTTGTAAGTATGATCATAGAACCTGACATCCTCTTAGGATTTACAACTTGCATTTTTTAGACCTAACAAGACCTAAAAAGAATGAATTCCCCCAAGTAATCTCTCATGAAGGAAGCCCAATGTAAGGGGACTCTCCAGTGTTGGACTAGAAAGCAGCTTTACAGGTGCACCTACAAAGCAACATGTTAATCCACAGATGAAACATGTTAAAAAATGAAAAGAATCCACAGAGGAAAATAGACAGACAGTAAAAAAAAATTGATGCTTTGTTTGAAGAGGGGCTCACTCAAGGGACACTTTGTTTGAAAGTGATAGAGCATTTTTTCACAAATCAATTCATCATCAAGGAATCCTTTCAAAAGATGTTCACTTCATCAAGCAATTTGAAAGGAAGAAAATTCCCCCTCGTGAGGGGAAGGTCAAGGCTTCTCCCAAAGGAAAAGCTTCTCCCTCCTCAAAGGAAAGTTCCCCAAGTTCTTTCTTTGCAAACCCATTCTGCTATGGGTCCAAGTTGAGAATGCGATTTTTGAAAAATTTTGCAAAGATTTTTGAGAAAAGATTCATTGGAAATCAAATGTGTTTTCTAAAAATCAACATTGACCTAATAGCCCCCCTTAGGATGGTGTGCGTCGAACACAATGCACGTGGCATCCTAAGGATAGAAAAGAAAGAATGAAAAAGTGATGTTGTGGCCCAAGGACATAGTGAGATGTCACCGTGGTGATGTTGTCGTACACATGAGGGACAACACATAAGTACCACAACATCAAGAATTAAGCAAAGAAGAGAGAAAAATAACAAAACTACAAAAAGAGATAATGACATCACAAAAAAGGTCACATGGGTGATCTAATATTTCGGGGTTAGAGCTACTCATAAATATATATTAGTAATAGTATATAGATGAAATTTCATCAACCCCCTATTGTATTAGACCATATGAAGAATGCACAAGAAAAAAAATAAAAAATAAAAAATTGGGTCAACATGGAAGGGAAGCCTAAATGCCCCCAACACTTTGCATCATCCCCAATTTGTCAAAAATCAATACACATAATAGAGGAAGAATGATGCCCCAAATAGAGGAAGTTTTATGACACATAATCACTCCTGTATCCAAGCACCTACAAGGGCAACAAGGGTCATCCAAGAAAACATAAAGAAAGCACAGGGGAACACATCACAACAAACACACCTAATCTAAAGGTAAAGAAGAGGCACCTCCCTAACACTCATCAAACAATAAGTCATCTACTTCCCAATCTAGATCATTATATGGGGAAGGAAGATGATCCTAGAATGGTGGAATGCTAAAGGGGGAACCCTGTAATCCTCCCACAATAAGAGCTAAGGAAGGAGAATCTTTGAGGTCTCCTCCACTCTGTTCCTATGGAGCAAAGTTCAGTGACTTCACGAAGATCACTGACAAGGTCAGGACCTTATCCAAAGAGTTAAACATGCACTTCATAGGAGTGCCATGTGTTACCTCAATGGGTGAGGGAGGCGGCTCCCGAGATTCACTGTTGGGCTCATTGAATGACTTGGGAGTAGTGACAAACTTAGGTGATGTCAAAGCATCCTCCATTACAAGGACAACACATGATAATGCAAAACCACCCTTTGAAGAGGGTGGACTCCTCTATCGATCCCCATTGATAGTAGGGCCATCCTCCACCTTTCACTTTGTCAGAGGGTGTGAGAATTCCACAAATGATGTAGAAGATGCAGAGGAGGAGAGGAAAACTATGGCAGACACAACCAAGGTGTTTGATATGTCCATGGGCGTAGAGAATGGTAGGATATGTGGGAGGGATATCAAGAGAGGTGGTTCAACCAAAGGAGTAATAAAAATCTGCACCTTTTTAGGATTAGGGGTGTTTACATTCATAATAGGAGTTGGAAGTAGGATTGAATTTGATTGAACTAAAGTAAAGGGGATAGGATAGGAGGACACAATAGGAGGCCTTGAAATAGGGGCAATTAGCTCCCCTTCCTTCCTCTTCAAATTGGTCTGCTCAGTTGCTATAGCCTTTTGATGACGCTTGTGCTCACATGCAAGGTGGTTTATGTGACTCCAAGAGCTAGAGGCCAGAAGCTGAGAAGGAACAAAAGGCTCCTATTAAGCCATAGGAGTGTCCATTATGGTTGTCTTCAGTGGAGGGAGAGACTCCTAGGTGGGAGCAGGAGTAAGAAACTAAGAAGAGGTTCGAATAACATAAGGGGGAGTCAGCTCTAACGCCTCAGTAGCAGGCTTCTTCCCATTCACTATCTTGGGGGAAAGAGTAGTAGGAGGCTACAAAGGATGAAAGATAGAGGATTCCCCATGAGGACCCTTCCCTCTACAATATTGAATGGGCTTAGGCACCATGGGAAAAATAGGAAGTTTAATTGTAGGATGCTTGGGCTTTCATTAAGTGAGCACCAAAGGGTTCTCCCATAAATGTGAAGAAAAATATGATGATGCCATAGCACGGTGAGAGGAAGTGGCAAGTTAGACAATGAAAGAGGAGGAAGAGGAACCTCAAGAATGATTCTTTTCTTCCCTTCTCTAAGCCATGGTGGCATCATTTTCAGCTTTCAAACAAGCTCTATGTGAGATGGCATAGGGAGATGGAGGGTACCTCACTCTAGGCATTAAGCGCCCCTTCTTGTACTTCTCATAGGTTCGGTACAAGAGGTCCATCCTCAGAGGAAACAAACCAATGGGTGTAGGCCAAAAGTGATCCAGATAATAGGTACCACGCACAATCAGTGGTTTATAGCCAGTGTCATGGATTACTTGCACTAAATCCTCATGGAAAATTTTTAGACATTTATGCATGACTAAGGGAACTACATTCATAGTGACTAACCAGGGGATACCTAGTTTCACTTTGAAGAGTTTGAACCTCGTGATTATGTCAAAGAGTAAGTTCACTGACGTGGGTCCAATAGGGACCGAAAAGGTGATGCTATTAAGGGGAGGTACAAAAAGTTTTTTTGTGTATAGATGGTATTTTCAAG
>VDFB02100224.1:0-10497 GCA_007258455.2 Sequoia sempervirens | reverse complement strand
TGCTATTTATAGCAAATCACCTTCAAAAATGGGCTAAAAATGGCAGTGTCCACAGGACAACAAGGTCGTGAGGATGCAGTGTTTGAAATTTCAAATCGTTCCGAGCTTCAGAGATGCAAAAAATCAGAGGGCTTACTATAAATAGTAAGGCATGGAGAAACTGGCGAGGAGGAAGAAAAATAGCTAAGTCTGGAGTTTCATCCTCCTCCCACCCCAAAATGCGCCCAGCTCAAGGAAGTAGCATGTTCAGAATATTCTAAGTACAAGTTTCATCCACCTCCTATGGTGAAATGCGCTCAGCTCAAGGCCTCATGTTGGAAAAGTTTCTAAGTATAAAACTCGTCCTCCTCCACTATCAAAATGCGCCCAAGTTCACAAAAAGTCAAAGAGTCAACAGTTTTCATCCTGCAGCCTATGTGAAATGCGCCCAACAAGCAAGAAAGTCAACAAGTCAGTTTCTCATCCTCCTCTCACCCCAAAATGCGCCCACCTTGAAGCATGAAAGTTTTAAAAAATGGCTAAGTTAAAAACTCATCCTTCACATATGGCAAAATGTGCCCATCCTTCACCCTTGCTAAAATGCGCCCAAATGAGGAAAAGTCAAAGGAGTCAATGATTCTCATCCTTCTCCCTATGCAAAATGCGCCCAAGTAAGGACATGTAAAGACAAACACTCATGCAAAGTTCGAATTCATGCAAAGAACAAAAGGACAAGGCGTGTGCATAAAGACAAGAAGGAAAAAGACAAAGGTATCCATGCAAAATTAGAAGAAGACAAAGGCGTTGAAGGCCATGTAATGACAAAGTCAAAACAAGGTGGCGTGGTTTTATCCTATTCAAAGTGTGAAATGCGCCTAAGGAAGAATTGAAAGTAAAGTGAAGGCGTTGAAAGTGCTAATTTTTTTTCTAAGGCGTGTTTATTATTCTCCTCTACATGTGCTATGTGCGCCCAAGGTGGTAAGTGCCAAGGTATTAGAAAATATTGCTTAGGCATTGGAATTTAATATGTTCTCCATGAAGTATGCTATGCGCCTAGGTAGACCTTGAGGGTGGTGAAACAAAATACAAGGCGTGATCAATTTTCTTCTTCAAGTATCATATACGCCTAGGGGGGTGAAGTTAAAACATAATTGCCAAGGCGTTGAAAGTGTTAGGTGTTGAAATTTTTTTCCAAGGATGAGATGAATATGTGCCCAAGTTGATAAGAATAAAGGGTGAATGTTGCTAAGGCGTTGGAGTTCTAAGTTTAAAATGCCTTTTGAGTGTGAAGTAAAATACAAGGTGATGGAAATATGAACAAGACATGTTGGGCGTGATATGTGCCTTCAAGGAAAATTTTCCAAGTGAAGCAAAATAAAATTTTCCTCACCACAGGTAGAGTGATTGAAGGTGAATAAAAAATTTCTAAGGCAAAGAAATTTTCCTTAGAAGAAAAACGCCTAAGTCTGGTGAAGTGATGAATTTTTCTGAAGTCCGAGTGAATTTTGCCAGTGATGAAGTCAGAAGATGTTGGCAGTACAGGAACAAAAATATTTTCAAGTCAGGGCAACAAGAAACACTCACAGATGTGAAAAACGGGATTAAATTTGTTAAAAAATTATTTTTAAAGGTTCAAAATTCAAGAAAATCAAGTGAACCCGTTCGTTGTACACCCATGAGTTCGACGCGTTCTGAAGAAAATTTTCTTCTGGGTATTGAATATTATCGATGAGGAGGTGATTTTAAAGTCTTCCATGCTTCGCTGTAGCCTTCAGGATGAAGATTTTTGATGGGCACTGGATTGATGAGCTTTCCTAAGGGAAATTTGAGAAAATTTTCTAAGGCAGGGAAGAAAATGTGTTTTCAAGATAAAATGTGCCTTGGCGGATGAATTTGAGAATGATCGCCTAGATGATTTTTTTTCGAATTCCTGATGAAAGCATTTTTCCTCGAGCTCGAGTTGGAGAAAATATCAAAGTGAAGTGCGCCAGGCAGAAGGCAAGATGGGTTGGAAAATTGGCTAAGGCATGAAGAATTTGAAAGAAAAGTTGGCTATTGAAGATGATGAACCCTTGGAAGTTAAAGTGCGAAAATCCTGGTAAGTAAGTTGAGTTTATATTATGAAGTGTTCTAATGCTCTTCTCCTTGCTTGTTTTGCAGGAGGAACGTCGAGATCAAGCGTTGATGATTTAAGTAATCCAAGATGACACTTCAACTTCGAAGGAAGAAAAGTTGCGAGAAAATGGCTAAGTGTTGAGACTCAAGTGACAAAGAGGAAGTTGAAGAACAACGTCAAGAAGAAGATCAAGAGCAGTTGAACTCCAGATTCTATCAAATTTTATTATCTGAGGAGGCAATCTTAGAGACTCTTTTACCCTCCTCCAAACGATCAACAGAATTGGCTGAATGCGAAGATCGAGAATAGTGTGAACGCATTTCAAGGATGGAATCTTCTAGAAGGATGATGGACATTGTGGCTCATTTATTACCCCACTCCTCTTGGTGGCGGTTTTTAGGGCGAATCTTGTTTAGGGCTGAGGTGGCACAACTAGTCGATTGTAATCTGAGCCGTCCGTTGGACTTGGCCAACTATAAAAGGTGGAGTCCCCCTCATTTGTAATGTCATTAGAAATTAGATTTAGAAGTAGAAGCAGAGCTTAGAGAAGGAGTAGAGAGAAAATGATAGAGTAGAAAGTAGAGTAGTTTAGATTGAAAAGGAAGGAAAGTCTTCCCTTTGGATACTTTGTAAGAAATTGTCATGAATGCTTTCATAATAAAAGAATTTTCATTGATGGTGATTTCATCTTTGTTATGAGTAGTTGTTGAGGCTTCTTCATCCTTCCAATTCACTGAGTATCTTGAAGTAGTTTAAAAGTAATGATTTCATTTCATGCAAGTAATTCTAGGGCAATTCAGGAATGGAAGCTCATTTGAACACTTCGTTTGCCCATACTAATTAAGAACATTAATTTTGGTTTGCCTTCATGGTCAACTTGAACTTGTGAAACTTAACTGGATTATGTTTATATGTTGGCGCGCCGCTAGGATGGCGTCTTCATGCTAAACGTGATTCAACATCTGAGTCACCAAGATTGGCACCCGCCTGGCCAAGCTATCCAAGTGAGGCAAACGGAGTCGCTGAAGTCTGTGAGAATTGATCGCCGTTCCACGCTTTTAGTAGACTAGAATATTCTATCCTGTAACCATTTAATTTCAGCCTATTTCGCTAGAATTAGGAAACTTGTGTCACTTGCCAAACATTTGAACTGAGGAAAGTCTTATCCATGGTCTCATGTCAACTGTCGAACAATTGTGTAAGTCCTCTTGAAATACCAGCAAAATCACATCGAGCCAACTGAGTCTATTCGCATCAAAGGAACCTTGGAGTTAAATGTATGATCTATCTCGCAATCTTAGCATGCAGGAAACTTTGTTCAAGAGAGGATAGAGTATCCGTTGGGAACTTTATTTTGTGTTGGTGTGGTCTCAAAAACCACGTCAATAGGTTCTAATGAGGAAGCAACACCTATGACAGCTACATTGGCACATAGGAGTAAGGGTGATCAGATTGCAGCAATTTCTACTTCTACTTTGCAGAGTCAAAGGCCACCAAATCCATTCAGTTCAGGTGTAGGAGAGCCTAAGGGGAAACGTAAAGTGGCATCTTCAAGTTCACAACCATTGGTAGATTTATTCAATGCACAAGCAAAGCATGAGGCAGATGATGCTATTGGCAAATTCTTCTTTGCCAATGGCATTCCATTCCATGTGGCTTGCTCTCTTTATTACAAGGAAGCTATGTCAAAGGTAATAAGGGCGGGACCATCATATGTGCCACCAGGGGAAACTAAATTGAGGACAACAATCTTGGATCAGAACTATTCCAAGATAAATATTTTGATGGAGAAGATGAAGAGAACCTGGGTCTCAAGTGGATGCAGCATAGTCATGGATGGGTGGTCGGACATTAGGCATCGTCCACTCATCAACATCATGGTCACATCTACAGCGGGCCCTTATTTCCTTAGGGTTATTGATTGTTCAGGGCATAGCAAGGATGCTCATTATCAATTCCAGATTCTCAAGGATGCCATAGAGGAGGTTGGGCCACAAAATGTGGTGCAGGTAGTGACAGATGCGGCCCATGTGTGTAGAGCTGCAGGGAAGTTGGTTGAGGCAGCCTATAGACACATTTGGTGGACTCCTTGTTGTGTGCATGCTATGAATACTGCACTTAAGGACATGGGTAAAATCAGCTGGATCAAATCAATTAGAGGATAAGAGATGTATGTGATGTTTATCCTGCACCATAATTTCATATAGACTTTTCTGACCTCTCCAAGAAGGAATTCCTAAAACCTACAGAGACTCTAAGATGCATCACTATACTTTGTCTCTTTGGAGATGCTTGAGTTGCAAGACATTGGCAAATCCAATGGTACTGACAATAGAGGAACCGGCTGGACCTGAATGGTATTATAGCGGTGGGTTGAGGGTTAAGGGAGGTAGAAGAATGATGTCTTTAATGATGCCACATATTGTCTCCATCATTGATCCAGCCTTCAAAGAAAGGATTTGAATTTTCAAATGCACCTTCCTCGAGAGGTATGGGCAGTATCAAGATTCATGCTTGATCAACAGAAGGCTAAAGTGAGAAGGACCCTCACACAATTCTACACTCATATTTATCCTAATCATTCAGATGGGGAGAAGCCTAACACTCCCTTACACATGGCTGCCTATGCATTGAACCCAAAGTGGTATGTGCCACATCTCGATAGAATAACACCTATAGAGGATGTTGAGGTGAAGGAAGGGTTCATGAAGGCCATTGATAGAATGTATGATCCTATAGAGGCTAGCTTACTTCATACCGAGTGGACAAAATTTGCCACTCTTTGGGGATATGCAGAGGCGGCCAAGGTAGATTTGGAGACTATGTCAGAGGAGGACCCCAAGTTGTGGTGGACTATGCATGGGCCTAGATCTTTGATTACTACTCTAGCCATTCGTTTGCTGTCCCAGGTTTCTAGTTATTCTGCTGCTGAGAGGAACTGGTCCACTTATAGCTTCATCCACTCTGTTAAGAGGAACATGCTTACTTCTAGGAGGGCAGAGAAGCTTGTGGCTGTACATAGTGCCTTACGTCTATTTGACCGCAACACAACTACATACAAGGGGAGTCCAACAGCCAAATGGGATGTAGAGCCAGAAGAGCTAACACAGATAGATGATGATCCTACAGAGACAGGGCTGGTTGGTATTGGTTTAGATGAGCTTCAGCATGCAGAGTCCAGCAGTTCCAATGATGAGGAGATTGGCATGGAGCTTGGAGATGATTAGATCATTAGAGGCATCAGGCCATTAGCCTGGAGCCATTTACTATTAGTATTTACTATTTTGTTACTTGTACTCTGTTTTTGAAGTTTGAAGTTTGAAGTTTGAACATTGGTGATACAGTGATACTTGATTGTAATTATCAAATTATGATTCATGAATCATGATTATGAAACTCAAATTATGAAACATATAGTTCTTGTTGTATTTTCCAATGTCAATGAAATGACATATTATTGCAATGTGTTTTAAAGTTGAGGGAGTTGAATGCAATTATATTAAGGCATCTTTATAACTCAATTTCTTCGGCACCAGGCCAGTCACTTCCACCCCCTGCCTCCACGTCCCCACGTCCCCCAATTTAGGCCCCCTGTCTCCCATCCCGGAAACACGTCCCCCTTCGTCCCCCTCTCCCCGTCCCCGAAACTCCATAGAACTTTGACATTTATTGAAGATTGTATTTGCAGATTTTATAGAGGGATTATGTGCAATATCATAACAGATTTATAAGAAGCCTTATAGCAGACTTTTGAGAAGAAATTTTTGCATACGAAGAATATATAGAAGACAGATCCTTATAGCAGATCTTTGAAGAAGACTGTAGCAGATTTGGAGAAAATATTCCGAGGTAATCATATCAGATCCAAGAGGAGAATTAGTGCAGACTGGGTACAAGTTTGAGAGACATATTTGAGCAGAATTGTCCACCCATTGAAGAAGCAACATTGAAGGTGGAACATTGTTCTTGAAGTTATTATCTTTTGCTAAGTTGGTGCTTGGCAGTGGGGGTTGGTGTCTCTAGTAGGTTGGTGCCAACGAACTGTGGGGGTTGGTCCCTCCAGTAGGTTGGTGCCTACAAATTAAGGGGATTGATGTCTCCTGCAGGTTGGTGCCTACAAAGTTTGTAAAAGAAGAGTTTATATAAACAATATTTTGTCGTGGTTTTCTCCCGTAAGGGTTTCCATGTAAATATCATGTGTTATTGTGTTCTTCTCATGTGCATAATTATTGATGTTGATTGAATGGTGTTATTGTGATTGGTAAAAGTTGTGATATAATGGTGGTCCACTTAGATGGTGATCTCATATCTGCTCCCCTTGCATTTTCTCTTCTCCTCCACATGATTGCTTGATGAGAAAACAAACACAAAATATATCAATAATAAATATATCATTACATACAATAATCATGATAGAGCATACCACAATATCTATTAGCATATAAGATGGTTATATTCACAACAGTAACTGTAATAACTACTGATTCTGCCCTTGAGTGCAGATAATTAACTCAGATCTGCTTGACTGCCCTGTTCTTCCTAATATTCTGAATATGTTTGTTGCCTGAATGTAAACATATTTCTGAAGATGATGGATGATTTAATATTCAGATGATATTGCTTTTCTGATGTTTCTTGCAAATGATGTGTCTTCCCTCATATATCCCATTGTATGCCTTAGGAATGGAGGTGACTCTTCCTATTAACTGCTGTCCCTTGATCGTAGCCTTTTCCTAATTATTAATTGTTGTCTTTTGTTTATTTCTGATCGCTGCCTTTTAATATGTTAATATCTGCCCTTTAATTACTGCCTTTTTCCCTTTATCTCTGCTTTATTACTAATCACTGCCTTTTATTTCTTGGTGCTGACTTTTATGATATAAAGCACTGCTTTATATATATATATTAGTTTTAGTTTATTCTCATAAGGAGTCGGCCAGCAATTTAAGGTTGGCCCATCATAAAAGAAGGTAATTAATTTAATTAAATCTTATTTAATCACTTCAAGGTGGGCGCTATTGTGACCTTTTTCACACATCGCCCCATTGCAAATGGGGACCCCCTAATTTTGGCTTTGTTTTTCGGTCGTTTTGTTGTTTCTCTCTTTTCTGCCGTCTTCCTTTCGGGGGACGTGCCCGCCATTGAGTTTAAATGTGAAATTTTGGCCAAGTCGGTAAAATTAGGGTTTGTGCTTTCTTGGTCAATCCAAGATCAAACGAAGTGAATATATTGAAAATGAAGGTGGTCAGTGTGTTTCCAGCAGGCTTCCACTGAAATTTCATCAGATTCTGACTACTTACTATTTTTAGTAAGTGTGCAATTACAGGCAATCCATCAACATTTCTAAGATTCCAACAGTCATACCACATTCAGAACATGTCAAGCTGCTCGCGTGTAAAATTTGAGCTGAAACAGACAACTTTCTATTTTTAGCAGTCTAGCTTCCAGAGCAAATTTCTGGGGATAGATGACGAGTTTTTCAGTGCATGTCTAGAGATTCCTGCTGGGTTTTCAAAGACCTTCGCGATGGTATAACATGCAAAGTGAGACGACAACTTTCAGAGTTCAGCCTTCAGAGGCTATTTTTAGGGCTTGCATGTCAGGGTTTCCTTTGCATGTCGAATGATTCCTTATGGGTTTTTCGAGAGCTTCGCAGTGACGTGACATGCAAACGGAGATGATCACTCAGTAAGGAACTTACTATTTTTAGCAAGGCCTCCCCCGCCACTCAGGAACCGACCCAACCAATGCAACCACTCCACCACCAGCCCGCCCAACTCCCCACCTCTGTCCCGCAAACCAACGCCACCCAACCTCCGCCATCCACGGTAAAATTTCAAGTCAAATCCGAGCACCCTACTTCATTTATAGTAAGCCCGCTTGAAACAGCTAAAAATAGCAAATCACTTTACGCGCCTAACGTCACAAGCAAAATACGTGGTGAGGAGCCGCTGGGCCATCTCTACCCCCAAGTCAAACGGAGTTGTGGAAGTCTCGTATGCACCGTGCTGACCATATAAATAGTAAGCCACCTCCAGAAACATGCTATAAATAGCAGGTCAGCGCAAGGCATCAGCAGGTATAGGTCAAGCAAGTGATGAAGACCCTATGGCGCGAATTTCAGATCAAACGGAGTTGCAGAGGATGGAAAATCAAGCACTTTCTATTTTTAGCAGGCCTGTACAAAGGAATTAGGGTTTCCTAAATTCAAGGGCAAGGAACGACAATCACATAAATGCAACATCCAACTGTGATCACCACACTTCAAGCATTCAGCACGTGAGATTTGAAGACATTCTGAGCAATTGCTATTTTTAGTAAGTTGCTAAAATAGCAGGTACAGACAGATATCAGGCATCAGTAGCACAAACACATCCCGAGGTTCAGAACAAGGCAAAATCCAGCCTTTTTGGAGCTTGAAATTAGCTTGAAGTGCAAAGTTCACAAACTTTCTAAAAATAGCAAATTAGGGTTAGCATGATCAAGTTGCCCTAAATCAGGCAAAGAGCATAAAATTCACTGGAATTGATAAATTTTCAGGTCCAGCCAGTGAAGAATGCCTTTAAAAGCTGAAGGTTGGTGGAAATTCTCTAAGCACTCGAAATTTGCAATTCACAGGCCAAATGCACCTTGAGAAGCTGAAGATGAGGCAAGAAATTTAGTAAAGGCATCGAAATTGGAAGCTCCTATGGTGAAATGCGCCCTTGAACTTGAAGCTGGTTGAAAATCTTCTAAGTGTTCAAGATTGGATGCTCACTCCTCCAAATGCGCCCTTGAAGTTAAGTAGGGAGAGTAAAGTCTTTCTAAGTGCTTCAAACTCAAAGTTCAGCCTAGCATATGCACCCAAGTGAGAAGGAGTGAAGAAATTTCTCTAAGTATGGAAAAATGGGAGTAGGCCTTGTCAAATGCGCCCTAGCAAGCTTATGATGAGTTGGAAAATTTGAAACTCTACCCTCCATATGCGCCTTTGGCTGGAGGTGTGGTGGTAAAATTCTTCTAAGTACTTAAAGTTTGAAGTTCAAGGGGTCATATGCGCCCAGGGTCAAAGAGGAAACTTGGAAATTGACTAAGGCATGGAAATTCGAAGTTGCCCCACTCAAATGCGCCTTAGGTGAAGAGTAGACCCTAAAATCTCTAAGTCATGAAAATTCGAGGCTCTATGGGTAAAATGCACCCTTGACTTGGAGGAGGCCATGAATTTTTTTTAAGTTGGAAGCTGAAGCCCCCATTTGCGCCTAAGGAGAAGAAGGCACTTAAAAAAATCTTCAAGTATTTCAAATTTGAAGTAAAGGCCTTCAAATGCGCCCTTGAAGGAAGAGTTGAGAAGAGTAGCTAGAAATTTGTCTAAGTCTAGAAATTGAGAGCTCAAAGGCCCAAATGCGCCTTGCTTTGTCTGGAAAACTTGGATGAAAATATCTAAGTGTTGGAAATTTGAAGGAGACCACCTTAAATGCGCCCTTGGAGTGAAAGAAGTTGAAAAGGTTCTAAGTGCACAAACTGAAAGCTCCATGGGTAAAATGCACCCCTCTTTCAAAGAGCTTCAAAAAATTTTGCGCCCCACTTCAAATTGAAAGTTGACCCCTCCATGAGCGCCCAAAGACTTGGAAGATTGGATTTTAACCAGATGTTCAAAATTTGATGCTCAGACATGAAATGCGCCCTAGCTTGTGAGATCAATTTGAAATTTTGCTTAACTGGAAGCTCCATGTGTGGATTGCGCCCACCAAGTTGAAGAAAGAGCCTAAAATATTCTAAGTCTTTGAAAATGAAAGTAGACATGTGGGAATGTGCCCATCACAAGTTGAGAGCTAAAAAGTTCTAAGTGTTGAAGTTGGAGGCTCCCCCATCAAAATGCGTCCAGCAAGGAGTAAAAATGAGAAAAAATTTCTAAGTGTTGAAGATTGGAAGTAGGCCCCCCAAAATGCGCCCAAGAAGGAGACATCAAGATAGAAAATATTCTAAGGCAAGTCAAACTAAAGGTTGGAGCTAGCTTTTGCGCCTTGGTCTGGGGAGGTTGTAAAACATCCAAATGTTGGAAATTTAAAATGCACCATGTCAATTTGCGCCTGGAGTTGACGAAATGGATTAAATTTGATGAAAGAATATTTTCTAAGGTTCAAAATTCAAGAAAATTAAATGAACCCGTTCGTTGGGTACCCATGGATTCGACGCATTCTGAAGAAAATTTTCTTCTGGGTATTGAAGATCTTCAACAAGGAATGGATTTTAAAGTCTTCCGCGCTTTGCCAAGCCTTCAGGATGGATATTTTTGATGGACACCAGGATTGATGAGTTTTCCTAAGAGAAAATTTGAAAATTTTCTAAGGCAAAGTGAAGAAAATGTGTTTTCAAGGTAAAATCCTCCAGACGATGAATTTGAAAGGAACTACCTAGGTGAATTT
>VDFB02100222.1:0-76582 GCA_007258455.2 Sequoia sempervirens | reverse complement strand
AAGGTTGGACATGCATTGCTAGAGTCATTCCTAGCTGTCATCTGAAGATGTCTGAGCTCCTGGAGGTGAATTGTGGAGATTTCTAGGTCCTTGCATCTGAGTTATTGCTGCTGTGACGAGTTCTTAGACATGATGTTGTTAAACCAAGTTCTTATTCCTATTTAAATGCCATTTCATGATTGTTTTCCAGGTCTGTGGTTAAATCGATGAGTCTCTAGTGTTGGCTGTAGGTAACAGTCTGTTTCAAGCATTGATTTATATGTATTAGCCAAGAGTCTTGGTTGTTTGACATTAACATTGTATTGAAGTATTCATAGTAATGGAGATATAAGTAGCTGATTGTTCAAAAGATACTCTTGCAAATAGATTTGTTAATCAAACGATGCATGGCAAATGTTTGTAAAAATGTCTATTTGCTGTAGCTAAAATCTACATACCTAGTGTCTCATATATTTGCATTTAAAATCCAAAAGAATTGCATATTAGTGTGTAGATCAGATTTGTGGGCATTATAGGGGTATTTAAATCAATCTTGGCATCCTTTGTATTAAGCAACTTCAGACTGAAACACTATATCAGCAAGCTGTAAGGTTGCATTCAAACTGTTTGACGAAATTCAAGCAGCAAATTAGGGCAAATTCTGGTCAGTTTGAGCAGGGTCATTACAGTTACTGGATGGCATTACTTTTATGATCAAAGTTATGGATGTCTTCCAAGCTTCTTGATTTGTTTCTTGTGTAAGCCTCCAAGAAGCTTCTCAAGCTCCTAATTTGTAATTAGTTTGTAAGGGATTGTTTGCTCTTTCTTTGCCAATTTCCTATTTTATAGGGAGTCAGGGTCTATTTCTTTCCAATCACAAGGTGCATTTTAGTGAACTTGACAATTATGAATTATTTAAATGTAGACACCATATGGTCGATATTGAATGCTATTGCTACTTCAAGGCACTTTGACTTCTTCCTTAGACAGTGAGATTCTCTCAAGACATGAATGTGGTTATCATAGCTCTAAACACTCATTTTAACATGAAGAATGCATCAATGTGTAGTAGAATTTGTAAAACACTTGTCTTTGATTATTAATGTTTTAGATTATTACATATAGTCATGGCTATTTCATGATAGATTCATTTGAAACTTGTGCAGGTATGTATTTGAGGACCAAATTGAGTTTATCAAGGAATCAATACTTGAAGGAGAATAGGTACTTTAACAAATTAACTCATATGTTGATGTTTTGAATTATATATCAAATATCTTCTTTTGATTCAAATAGTAATAAGATATATGTTTCTTGCTTTGGTTCATTGGACTAAAATTTAGAGTGTTTTGGAGTTTTATATGTATTTTTGTAAGAATTTTTAACTTTACAACATAGATTATGTATTATTCACTTTTGATTTTTGTTAATTTTCTCATTATTGATGTTTTATCCTAAATTAGGCTGAGGGTGATGATTTTGAAAAGGATTCTAGGGAAAAAACAATGTCACACAAACTCTAGGTGGGATGCATTTTCTTGATGCCTGAAATGAGTGTAGCATTTAGCTATAGAAGGCATCAGAAATAATTTTGCACCATAAACTATTTATGTACATATATTATATGAATCAAATACATTTTTATTTTCATTTTACTCCATTGAAATTAAATGAATCCTCATTTGAAATCATCAAGACACTAGAAGGAATATTGTAACTGATGAAAATATATTCAAAAAGCCTCCAAAGGCTCGAAATTTTTTTTTTGAAGATTGTGAAACTCAAAACAATAAAGAATTTATGTTTTTCCTTGAAATTTCTGAGTTTTTTTCTAGAAATTTGCTGCTAATTGGGTTTGTACGAATCCATACAGGTTTCCATCAACCTAAAATTCATTGGATATGATAGATATCTGTGTTAGATTCTTTACAAAGTTGGTTTAGTATATTTTTATTGTGTTTTGTGAATTTGACATCAAATTTACTCAAGGCGGCCTGAACATAGAATTACAAGGTTTGAGGCACTAACATGCAATTTTAGCTCATTCCACCTATTGTGTACCATGTGGCTCAGTGGAATGAGGCTATTAGAGTATGTTAACATGTTGGAATGAGTGATTTGTGTAGGGAGAGTGAAATGAAAGAGTTATGGTTGTTGTCCTAGTGAGTTTTGAGTGAATTTGAGAGTGAAAATGGTGGTTTTAGGTAGTGACTTGTTGAAATATGAGTGTTCCAAGCTAGGTGAATGTTGTTGTAGCCTAGGAAAACCTACAATGATGTTTTGGAGGTTTTGATACAGTGAGACGAGGTTTGGAGAGTTGGTTTCTAGAAATCCCTCATGAAATTGAGCGTAGGTGGCCCTAGAGTAAGGGTTTGAAAGATTGGTGTTTAGATCTATGTATAGGAAGCTAAAACTAGTTGATTTGGTGGTTTGGAGGTCTGATCTAAGAATTTTTGAGAGAAAATTGGGAGGGAAGAAAGTTTGGAAGGTAGTTCCTTTGTAAATTAGGCCTAATTAGCCTAATTAGGACAACAGTGAAGGCCCATTTTGAAGCACATGTTCCAAAAAAACATCTAATGATTTTGAGGTATGTTTTGTAACTCACTAAGAGGTATCTAAATCTCTAATTTTTTTGTGAATTCCTTTGTGAAGTTTGTGAAAAAATCCCAAACAGGGTCATTAGACCTACTAGGAAAGGCCTAGTTGAAAAGTGAAATTTGAAGAGTTCAAGGGTTGGTGTTTTGAAATTTGTTTGAAGCTCATTGAATTGAGTTTGTGAAGAGTCCTCACACCCTGCTTACATCACATAGCAACAAATAAATTTTTTCATGTTATTTTCAAAATTGTTGGTTATTTGATGCTAGCTTAACTTTTCTTGCAATGGTTGTATAGGATTAAAACAATAGCCATATCAAATGTCTTTTGCCCAAGTCCTACTTTCTCAAGGTTAACAATCTCAATCTCACTAATAGTGATTAGCAAGAAAGTTAATTCCACCAAATCTAACAAACAATTTACCATAGGAACAATAAAAGTAGATGTTTTGAAGGAAACTCCATGAAAACCAAATAGTTTACCATAGGGTCATTTAGGTTGATATTGAAAAATTTGCATTTTATTGCAAAATGTTGTTAAACAACAAAAGTTGAAAAATGCAAGATTTTAGGAATATTTTGGTCAAAGGGTGGTAAAAGGTGGTAAATGGTATTATATGTTTAAATAAGGTCATTTTTAGTGGTTTAGGTGTGTAATAAGGTCTATGTCACCCATGCAAAGTTGTAGGTCATTTTTGTCAGATTTTGAAGTATTGCTTAAAATAGTTGCAAAGAGACAAAGTTGCATGTGATAGGTGAATGAATGCTCCTCCCAATGAATCTATGCATGTAACTGATGTAAATATTTTAAAAATCCTCCAAAGGCTTGAAAAAAGGTTGTTGAAGATTGTGAAACTCAAAACAATAATTTTTTTTGCTTTTCCTTGAAATTTTTGAGTTTTTTTCCAAAAAATTGCCACTAATTGGGTTTGTACAAATCCATATAGGTTTCCATCAACCTAAAATCCATTGTATATGATATATATATATGTTAGCTTCTTTAAAAAGTTGTTTTGGTAGATTTTTATTGTGTTTTGTGAATTTGACATCAAATTTACTCAAGGCGGCCTGAACATAGAATTACAAGGTTTGAGGCCATAACATGAAATTTTAGCTCATTCCACCTATTGTGTACCCTTTGGTTCAGTGTAATGAGGCTATTAGAGTATGTTAACATGTTGGAATGAGTTATTTGTGTAGGGAGAGTGAAATGAAAGAGTTATGGTTGTTGTCCTAGTGAGTTTTGAGTGAATTTGAGAGTGAAAATGGTGGTTTTAGGTAGTGACTTGTTGAAATATGAGTGTTCCAAGCTGGGTGAATGTTTTTGTGGACTAGGAATACCTAAAATGATGTGTTCAAGGATTTAATACAATGAGAGGAGGTTTGGAGAGTTGGTTTCTAGAAAGACCTCATGAAATTGAGCATAGGTGGCCCTAGAGTAAGGGTTTGAAAGTTTGGTGTTTATATCTACATATAGGAAGCTAAAACTAGTTTATTTGGAGGTTTGGAGGTCTGATATAAGACTTTTTGAGAGAAAATTATGAGGGCAACAAGTTTGCAAGCTAGTTCCTTTGTAAATTAGGCCTAATTAGCCTAATTAGGACAACAGTGAAGGCCCATTTTGAAGCACATGTTCCAAAAAAACATCTAATGATTTTGAGATATGTTTTGTAACTCACTAAGAGGTATCTAAATCTCTAATTTTTTTGTGAAGTCCTTTGTGAAGTTTGTGAAAAAATCCCAAACAGGGTCATTAGACCTACTAGGAAAGGCCTAGTTGAAAAGTGAAATTTGAAGAGTTCAAGGTTTGGTGTTTTGAAATTTGTTTGAAGCTCATTGAATTGAGTTTGTGAAGAGTCCTCACACCCTGCTTACATCACATAGCAACAAATAAATTTTTTCATGTTATTTTCAAAATTGTTGGTTATTTGATGCTAGCTTAACTTTTCTTGCAATGGTTGTATAGGATTAAAACAATAGCCATATCAAATGTCTTTTGCCCAAGTCCTACTTTCTCAAGGTTAACAATCTCAATCTCACTAATAGTGATTAGCAAGAAAGTTAATTCCACCAAATCTAACAAACAATTTACCATAGGAACAATAAAAGTAGATGTTTTGAAGGAAACTCCATGAAAACCAAATAGTTTACCATAGGGTCATTTAGGTTGATATTGAAAAATTTGCATTTTATTGCAAAATGTTGTTAAACAACAAAAGTTGAAAAATGCAAGATTTTAGGAATATTTTGGTCAAAGGGTGGTAAAAGGTGGTAAATGGTATTATATGTTTAAATAAGGTCATTTTTAGTGGTTTAGGTGTGTAATAAGGTCTATGTCAGTCCATGCAAAGTTGTAGGTCATTTTTGTCAGATTTTGAAGTATTGCTTAAAATAGTTGCAAAGAGACAAAGTTGCATGTGATAGGTGAATGAATGCTCCTCCCAATGAATCTATGCATGTAACTGATGTAAATATTTTAAAAAATCCTCCAAAGGCTTGAAAAAAGGTTGTTGAAGATTGTGAAACTCAAAACAATAATTTTTTTTGTTTTTCCTTGAAATTTTTGAGTTTTTTTCCAAAAAATTGCCACTAATTGGGTTTGTACAAATCCATATAGGTTTCCATCAACCTAAAATCCATTGGATATGATAGATATCTATGTTAGGTTCTTTAAAAAGTTGTTTTGGTAGATTTTTATTGTGTTTTGTGAATTTGACATCAAATTTACTCAAGGCGGCCTGAACATAGAATTACAAGGTTTGAGGCCCTAACATGAAATTTTAGCTCATTGCACCTATTTTGTACCCTTTGGTTCAGTGTAATGAGGCTATTAGAGTATGTTAACATGTTGGAATGAGTGATTTGTGCAGGGAGAGTGAAATGAAAGAGTTATGGTTGTTGTCCTAGTGAGTTTTGAGTGAATTTGAGAGTGAAAATGGTGGTTTTAGGTAGTGACTTGTTGAAATATGAGTGTTCCAAGATAGGTGAATGTTTTTGTGGCCTAGGAATAACTAAAATTATGTGTTGGAGGATTTAATACAATGAGAAGAGGTTTGGAGAGTTGGTTTCTAGAAATACCTCATGAAATTGAGCATAGGTGGCCCTAGAGTAAGGGTTTGAAAGTTTGGTGTTTATATCTACATATAGGAAGCTAAAACTAGTTGATTTGGAGGTTTGGAGGTCTGATATAAGACTTTTTGAGAGAAAATTATGAGGGAAACAAGTTTGCAAGCTAGTTCCTTTGTAAATTAGGCCTAATTAGCCTAATTAGGACAACGGTGAAGGCCCATTTTAAGGAACATGTTCCAAAACAACATAAAATGATTTTGAAGTATGTTTTGTAGCTCACTAATAGGTATCTAAATCTCTAATTTTTTTGTGAATCCCTTTGTGAATTTTGTGAGAAAAATCCCAAATAGTGTCAATAGACCTACTCGGAAAGGCCTAGTTGAAAAGTGAAATTTGAAGATTTCAAGGGTTGGTATTTTGAAATTTGTTTGAAGCTCATTGAATTGAGTTTGTGAAGATTCATCACACCCTGCTTACATCACATAGAAACAACTAAAATTTTTCATGTTATTTTCAAAATTGTTGGTTATTTGATGCTAGCTTAACTTTTCTTGCAATGATTGTATATGATGAAAACAATAGCCATATCAAATTCCTTTTGCCCAAGTCCTGCTCTCTCAAGGCTAACAATCTCAATCTCACTAATAGTGATTACTAAGAAAGGTAATTCCACCAACTCCACTAAAAAATTTACCGTAGGAACAATAAAAGAAGACACTTTGAAAGGAAATCCATGAAAACCAAGCTCTCTAAATGGTATATCAAACTCTAGTTCAAAATATTTTAGATGAGGCTACTCCCATAGCTCTGTTACTCATTTGAAAAATCCTTGAAACTTTGCATTGATTTTATTTTTCCTGTCCCTCTCTTGCTGTTCTTCCTCAATTTCATCAGGATCATACATTGACCTTCTTGCCCCTCCTAAAGTTTGGACTAAATCCATTACCTCCACATAAAATTGGACATCCTTGGTCTTCTTTGTTCACACCATGATATGGTTATACAAATGAAAATGAAGAAAATTAATCATCTCCTTCTTTGCTGGCTGGAAGAATGCATGCTTAATGTTTTGATACATGATATCGAATCTCTCTTCTACTCTCATGGTTCAATACTGAAATCCATTATGGTGGGCCTCCATTGTTTCAGTCATCTTTCTTCCTCTTCCACCGAAATGTTGGCATATTTTACTAACGTTTATTAGAATTGTTGCATGTTATACATCATTGGAATGACATATTAGCTATAATTTTTTTGAAATTTTATTATGGTATGTGCACTTTGATGTGATGTAATATGATTATGGTTTTGTTTCACATGTTGTAATATTGGATATATAGCAAAAAATAAAATTATTGCATGAATTTAATAATAAATTTTTATTTTAAATGATTTTTTTTGCAGAACATGGGTCTTCTAGGATTTCAAGATGATCCTCATGATATAGATCCAAAATATGCTGGTTATGGTATAGATCACATGCTAGAGGATGATGATGACGCATATACAAAAGACACCAAGGCCAATGATAATGATGATGACGACGACGATGATCACGATGGTGATGATGATGAGGAAATTGTTGGTAGTAGTAGGGGACATTCATGATCATATAGATTGCATTATGGATCATTGTTGATATATCGTTTTGTTGCCTCTTTTCATGGTTACTATCATATGTATCATTTTCATGACCCGCAGTACCATATTATTGAGTTGTATCATTTTGACATGTATCATTTTGACTTATATCATTTAGGCATGTATCATTTTGACTTGTATCATTTTGAGTTATATAATTTATCATTTTTACTTATATCATTTGTACATGTATCATTTTGACCTATGTCGACTGTTGGACGTGTATCATTTTGACATGTTATTAATCTAGTGGCATATTTGACTCACTTGTTTTAATTATAAATGATGATTATGTTATAATAATTATCTTGTTATTTAATCATATGAGTTAAATAGTTAAATTAATTACTCTATACTCATATGATTTATTTAAGAGGCATGATATATTTAATTAATTAATTTGAAATAAAACATATTATTTAATTTACTCACTCTATAATCATATGAGTTATTTAAGAGGCATGATATATTTAACTAATTAAATTGAAATAAAAAAATATTAAATTAATAAATGGAAGCAAGACAAGAACATTTTTAGAAGCAAAAAAGGAAGCAACAATGGAAGCCAAACTAGAAGCAAACCATAAGCAATCTTGGAAGCAAAACTTGACATTATCTAGGAAGCAAAAACAAAAGCAATTCAGGTACCAAACAAAGAAGTAATAATGGAAGCAATTTTAGAAGCAACAAAAGATGAAATAATAGAAGCCATATTAGAAGTAAAAAAAGACACAAAAATGGAAGCAAAGCTAGATGCAACAAGTGACGTTATATCAAAAGAAAAATTAGAAGCAAAACTAGAAGTAAAATCAGAAGCAAAAATGAAAGCAAAACTGGAAGAAAAATTGGAAGCAAAATCGAAAGAAAACCTGGAAGAAAAACTGGAAGCAAACCTAGAAGCAAAACTAGAAGCAACACAAGAAGCAAAACTAGAAGCAAAACCAAAAGCAAAGTCAGAAGCTAAACTAGAAGCAACAAAAGTCAACGCTAACTTGGTGCTAAATTTGGCGCTAAATCTGGTGCCGAAGTGAACATGCCAATTTGCGTCGAGTTTTATGCCAACAGAAGTGCCCAATTCATGAACTAAATAACAATGAAATCTAACACTATTTTCCTATTTTGTTGTAGTGAATTTATAAACAAACTAAGATGGATGCATGGCAACTATTAATGGATGTCTTAAGCTATTATGCAACTAAAGATGAACTAAATTAAGCTAAAAGTGAGTAAATTGAGAGTGTGAGTGTGAGTGAATTCAACAACATGACTTTCCAATTGACAAATGGATCCATTTATTTCCAAATAGTGTTCTATTTATAGGAGAGCAAATGAAAACTGAAGGGTTGAGACCAAAAAGCTTAATCAATGGTCTAGGATGGAGGAATAGGAGGCATGGATCATGGATTATCATCAACATATGAGAATGAAAGATGCAAATTAATGAAGGGCTCACATTTGTTCCAAACAAACACACTTTTGACTTGCACACACAAGTCACTAGGTGATTTGCTTAAGAGGTTAAAGGTTTAGCTTGTTCAAGAAGCCAAGTGAGATGATTGGAGGAGAAAGAATATTCTTTGGAATATTCTCATGGGTGAGGATAAAGGTATTTTGCAAATTAAAAGAAAATTTTAATTGTGTAAAAAAGGAGATAAGGAATATTTCATAAGAATATTCCCTTTTTAGAGGAAAATTAGTTTAATTGTTAATTAGACAAGGTTTAATTGCACAATTAGGGGATTAGAACAATTAAAGGGTTATTCATTAAGTTAAATGATTTAATGAAAGGGAAAGGTATGCAATGATATTTAATTAAATGACTCAAGGTTATTTAATTAAATAAGATGACCTAGGGAATTAAATTAAATAGCTTGATTTATTAAATTTAATGACATGAAGTGTTAGCGTGAAAGGGGGGAATTGACCCGATTTGAATTTGTGTGTATGAATAATGTGAGTGCATAAGCAAGTAATACAACACACCAATGAAACATTATATTAGAGAATTCAAATGATAATCAAATCAAAACAAACAAACTATCCAATATCATCTCATTGTCCTCTATCTCCAAGGATTTTTCAAGTCATTTTGCTCCCAGATTGTTTGTGCACATGACTTTCCAAATGACAACCTGAAGAATGAGATGTTGGAAATGCAAGAAATACTTCCTATAGTACATGATTGATTGATAAACTAGATGTAAATGATATGCTAAGATTAAGATGTTGCTATGATATTGATAATGAAATCATGCAATTAAACTACTATATTTAAAATGTAGCTAATGGAAGTGCCATGATTGATCTACTTTATTCTAAGATGCAAATACTAAAATGCTAATGTTAAGATGCTAAGATGACAATGCTAAGGAAATTTCTACAATGTGTAATTATGCTCAACTCTCTATATGCTTTTGTTGTAAGTGATGCTCTATTTATAGATTTTCCAAGGCATAAGCTTAAGTGGCAAGAATCAACAGTCTGGATTCGATCTGGAGAGATGGACAGTTGAATGTGAAGAGAAAATCAAGGAGTACATGTTCCCTTTAGAAGAACAAAATGCCAAGTGTGAAGAGGAATCAAATGGAGGTGAAATCCAAGTGTCTCAAAATTGGTTAGAATTTGTTGAAGATAAATGACAATTAAATATTGAAAATATTTAATTTCATGAGTCACATGATGAGGTGGAAGATGAGAAGTTAGTAGAAATGTGCTCAAATTTGAATTTAGAATTCAAATTTAATAAGAGGGGGTTACTTAAATAAAACATACTAATTAAAGTTATTTATTAATTTAGACACGAAGAAAATGATTTAAGATAGGAAGAATTACAAAAAATGAACTATATAAATAAATTTGTTGATTTATTTATAAGTAGACGAATTAAAGATTTATTAATTAAATTTGTATTTAATTAATTTCCTCCTGACCGAATTTAAGTGTATACAAAAGTAATTAGGTTAATAGATGAAAATGACATGCAATTAATTAAATAGCTAGGCTAATTTAATCAATTAAGCAAAAAGAGGATGGCTTTGAGGATGCAATGACATTAGTAAACCTGATTCGAGTGTATGATACCATTTATGACATTTTTCAGTGTCTACACTGTGTATTGAATATATTACATAATATTAATATATTATATAATATTTAATATATACTATATATAGTATATATAGTATATAATATATATAATATATAATATAATATGTAATACATAATATACAATATATTAGTAAATTAGTATATATTAATATATTAAATATTATGTATTGTAAATAATAGAGGTAATGGATATCCATTTCTTCTGACAAAATCAATAGGCTCAGGATTTGTCTTGGGATTTGATTTAGGATTGCCAAACCTGGAAAGTCAACTAAAAAAATGCATTTACAAAATTTCCATAGTTTTTTGAAGTTCTCCCTTGTGGCTAACGACTTTTTTTAATCCAAATTTCATGAAATGAAAAGGGTTTATTAAAAAAATTGTCAACTTTCCACCAATATAAGATATGCCTTATTTTGTATTTAATAGATAATTATTATTGTTTTTCTACATATATTACAACTAAAGTCCTAATTGATAGGCTGATTGAAAAACTTCTATAATTTTCAAACTATTTCATATTTTTTGAACCTAAAAGATGCCTCACATTCTATGCTTTGCATACTATAGGATAAAAAATATTGAATTTCATAAATTTTTGACCAAGTTATGGTGGTCAGACAAACACATTTTAATAATTTTGAAATGTTTTAA
Source organism: Sequoia sempervirens (assembly GCA_007258455.2). Lineage (NCBI taxonomy): Eukaryota > Viridiplantae > Streptophyta > Pinopsida > Cupressales > Cupressaceae > Sequoia > Sequoia sempervirens. The sequence continues at coordinate 65,537 of VDFB02100222.1, read as the reverse complement.
TAAAAAAATCATAACTAATTATTTACATACAAAAAAATTACAAAAAGAAATGTGACACATCTGGGCATGTGTCCTCTACATATTTTGAAAGTTTTAGAAAAAAAATATTTATTTTTTCGTGTACTTAGGTTGGTTAGACATACACATGATTTTTATCTTTTTCTTGAAAATTTAGTACTATTGCATTGAATTTCATTTTTTTGCAAAATAGATTTACATTTTTTCCAAAAAAGGACTAGTAGCCTAGAAACTACAACCAATTTTCTACAAATTATGTTAATAACCTATTCAAAGTTTTATGTCAAGTTTCCTAACTCTTTTTTTCTGAATTTTCATTGCGGGCCTAGTTTGTACCCCCCTGATCATGCACTGACCCAACTACAACCTCCAACTAAGGGGATACTGATCATGTAGCCCAATAAATATCCCATTAAACCATGATTCAACTCCTCTCATGAAACCATAATCAATTGATATAGGTTTCAATTGCTATATGTTTTCAAATCATAATCGTCTTGGGTATTTTGATGATCCATCTCATTATCTTATTGCAATGAATATACCAATGCATGATGATGATCCAAAAGGCCTTGAAAATATAACTTATAGCTCCATGGTATCATAATAGTCTATAGGAAAACTCTACACATAATAAAACCATTAGCACATTGAAGATCTATGGCTATAGACATGACACATATGAGTTCTCAATGTAACTTATAGGTATAAACAATCTGCACAACTACATAGCTCATAGATCTTGAATAATGTAAAACAAAAATGCAATACTAAATCAATAACATACAAAACAAAGAAAACTAGAGATACCATGTAGATTCTCAATGAATCCAAAATCAAATCAAATCAAGATCTAACTAGCCATAAATCCATAATACACTTTCTATAGCTCAAGAACCCAACAAGAAATCGAGTTAGAAATGTTGAATGACCAAAAAAATAATAACACTTCTACTCTAAGAAGGCTGAAATAAACCTCCTTAATCCATGTATAAAGAATGCATACAAATCTACAAATGCCTCTTCCCTTAAAACCCTAATCAATAATCTCTTCATAGATCTATAAGACTATATATTTTGTAAACATGTAAAACCTATAAAACAATGCATGCAAATATAAATCCATGCCAAAATTTAGAGGCATAAAATTTAAACAACATGAAGTTCATAACTCAAAAATGTCAAATATGATAGATAATTGTAGAACAAAAAACTTTAAATATGAAATCTATAAATCACATAAATCCAAACAACATAAATATGTAACAAGTTCAAGCATAAAAAAGGATTAGAGGGCTATCTAGGAAATCAAATCTAGCAAACTATCAATTCCACAATCATCATCAAGTATAAATGAATAAAGTTGTGTAAGAGCTTCTATCTCACCAATTGACCAACTCCACGACCCACATGCAACTAGAGATAATAATTTGGTGCTTCTTTATGAGGAGGGACGAAAACCATGGACCCAACATAAGCATTTAGTATGGTATTCAACACAACTAGTGCTTTCCCATGTGACTAAGGAGCCAAAAGAAAGCACCAAACATGAACACTCTTTCATTAATCATAGCCAAAATATGAATGAATATAAAAATCATACTAAAGGGTACTTAGTTACTTCTAAAAATGAGATCTAGGGAAAGAGAGAGTCATTGAATATGAGTGAGGAGGGACTAGGGAGAAATGATGGTTAGGAACTAGATCTAGGGGAGGACTTGGGATTAGGATTGGAGGTGTCCAATGAATCCACATTAGGGTAACTAGTTGGGTATCATGTCTTAGAATGGATTGATAAATTGGGAATTGAGGGAATGGGGAAAGAATGAGTCACATGAATGGGAAGGGATTAGGGACTAGGAGTAGTGAGAGGGTAGCTCGACAAGGAATCTATAATGATTATAAATGAATTATAAACTAGAATTGGGAATAGGAAATTTGGTAGTATGAGAACTAGGTCATAGAATAAACTTGGCATTGAGGTTCACGTATAAAACTGAGGCCTAGTGGGGAATATATAAGGTAAGTGGGGATGAAAATGGTGTCAAAGAAGCCTCATGAATCCTATCACTTGTTGAGGGTCGAGGAGCAATAGTGTGTCATGCTAGGTACCCAAATAAGAACATGTCTTAACACCAAATACTAAAAGGATTTAACATAGTGAAAAGTGTTAGGGTTAAGGTTCATGGATATCTCATAACATGGTGTAGACATCCAAATTTAATCACTTCCATGATTAAATTCATCGCCTTCCATCTATCAGATTAATATTAATTTATTAAATTAATATTACACCTTTGTCTCATATCTAAAGTATTTAATTTAATAATTAATACTTTGTCTTTTACTCCTATTTCCTCTCTAAATTAAATAAATACGCTAATTTATTTAATTTAGTCTTTTTCCCCTTTTTTGATTTAAAATCAATTTAAAATTCCTCACTTTCTCTCTCCTTGTCAAATCCTCCATAACCTTGCCCTAATCTGAATTAATTTAATTAATTCATGATTATGATGTGATCCTCTTAATCAAAAATTAATGTCACATCCTCCTACATTTGCCACTTGCCTCTAATCTTCCATTAATTAGCCTAATCTAATGTTTGCACAACCTTAACCAAGGTCATTAGCTAAATTTAACACCACTTTTTGGTCAATTGTTCCATTTTTCCTTTTTGGACATTGACCCCCTTTCCCATGTGAATTTTTAATTCATATTTATTTGTCCTAGATTCCCCTCCTTTATATGTGAATTTTTAATTCACATTCCATTCTTCAAAAGCTTCTAGAACCTTGGACTTGTCACAATCTCCACATGTGACCAAGTCCCACATTTTTGGAGCCCACCTTTTATCCTCTAGATCTTCCTAGGAATGTGAATTTATATCCCCAACCACCTTTCCTTTTCCCATGTAGATTTTTGAGGAATTCCAAAATTCCTCAAATGTCCCTTTCACTCCCACTTGGGGACAAGGAATCCCTTTTTGAGGAAATCTCCTCACTTCCCAAGGTGCATGTCCTTTTTCCACCTCATGTACCTTCTTGACACCTCACCTCCATCTCATATCCCCTTGGCCACTTCACCCTCCACATGTCAAGATGTGAGGGCTTGTGGGTTCTCAACCCACCATAGCCCTTCATCTTGACCTTGTTGGATCAATCTTGACCATTGAATTCTCTAGAGAATTCAAGATCCTCTATAAATACCCCCTCCTCAAGGGCATTTTAAGAACACTTAGTCATTTTGCAACTACATGCTGCCATTTTGTGCACTCATCTAGCCTACAATTACATCCACTTGCATTCACATCCAAGCACATAGTAAAATCCTCCATTTTAGCCACATCAAGAGCCATCAAGGAGCACACATATCATTCTAAGCAAGGGCCAATCAAAGGGATATCAACAACAAGGAAGGTAAAACCATTTGTCTTGTGCTATCTATTTTCCTTATTGTTTTGTCACTCTTTTGGCTAATCTTGAGGTGTCCTTGGTTTTCTTTATCATTTTATTTTGAGTTATTTTATGCACAATAATAGGATAAATTCCAAAGGTATACACATGGACCTAAGGAGAATGCTAAAACACTAAATCTAAAAGATACTTATTGTGCAAAGGGATGAAATTTAGGGCTCCAAATATCAAGGGAATCATGGAAAGGGTACTTAAGTAAATGAAAATTTGAATCTAATAAGGATAAGGGAAAGAGTAGGGAATTACTGGAAGAGATGTTGAGATGGAGAACTCCAAAAAATTTAAAAATTAAACTTGAAAAAATTACTCTTTCTTAGCCATATTTACTTACAAAGAAAATGAGATGGACAAGGAAAGGACTAAGATGAATGTTACAATGTAAAACCTAGACATCAAGGGAAAAAGCTTTAGATTTTTTCATATTGGAGATAAGCTCTATACAAAGGAATAGGTATTCAAGGAAAGGGATAGATGAAAATTTAATGCACACAAAATTTAAACCAAAGAATTAAAGTTTAAAGGGGACATTGATTAGTATTACTTAGGTAACAAAAACCCTAAAATCCTGAAAGTCTTACAACCAACCCATTCATAGAGAAAGGATGAAAACTTCCCATACTTAAGAATTTTATTGTATTTTTTCATTTACTAGCACATCTATAGGCACATGGGGGATTAGGGATTAAACCCATGAAAATTTTGACCAAGGGATACCCATTGGGAAATATATTATATCATTTATCTATGATGGAGATAATGAGGCCAAAAGTGCATAAAGGAGCAAGGACTCAACCATCTTTGTAATTTTCAAGGCTTGTAGATATGGGAACCAACATTTTCATTATTTTTAAAATATACAAAGAAATTTAAGCACTATAGAAAAAATTATACACCTATCTAAAAACATTGTTATGTATTCAATCACATAATTAAATATAAAAATTAATGTAAACTTTTGGGAAGAACCTCACTAAAAAACTATCTTTGCTTTTGTATAAATCAATAATTAATGAAAAAAAATTAATAGTATTAGTCTATAATTCATCAAAGAAAAACAAAATTGTTACATTATTTACAAAAATTATTTAAATGTATATTTTCCTAAAAATCACCTAGATTTAAAGTAAAATTAATTCATTTAACAAGGATTCACTAAAATTTTATAAAAAAAAAATATGATTCTTTTCTTAAAATTTTCCCTAAATAAAATATCTTCCATGTGTATTTTACATGTTACAAAATTTCATATTTTTTTCTTATTTGCATTGATGGATAAGTGGAAGAAGTTGGGTCCATGTTTTGGTCAATTAATGCAAGTTTTTTTCTTGAAAATCAAAGTTTGTCACAATTAGACTAAAAATTTGAAGCACTTACACATAGAATCTTTGAAAAGTCCAGTAATATGAAATGTAGGATTTTGGGTCTAGTTTCCAATTATGTAATCTATTCTAATATCTAGATGATACAAACTATTTTTTTGTAGGCCTGTACAAAATCAAATTTTAAGGACCATAACATATATGTGTACGATAAACATAATTTGACCTAAAGAAAATAATTTCTCTAATTCCTTTTGGGGTAGATTTGTATTAAACTGAAGATTGATGAGGATATATTTTTAATAATTTGTTTCAAATGTATATTTTTAATTAATTTTTTATTGGCCCTAGAATTTTTTATTTTTGAAAACCCCTCGTGTACATTTCAAACATAACTTGAGCTAAACTAATCTTAAAATGATTTTTTAATTGTATAAACAATGATGTCTAGATTGATGACACATAAACACACACACACACACACACATGCATGTATACATATGTAGGTGTGTCTGTATATATAAATATATACATACATATATGTATATGTACACGATATATTTAAATACATGCATATATATATATATGCACACACATACATATGTGTGTGTGTATACATACATACGTACATATGTACATGTATGTATATATGTATATGTATATTGAAAACTTAAAAAAATAAAAAGTTACTAAAAAAATACTAATACTTGACATTTCAAGTTTATGGACTACTTTCTTCATAAATTAATTAATAAATAAATAAAAAGTCCAATTATAAAAAATGGACATGTTCATCTACAATGGATTTTGATTTCATAAAAAAATTCTAAAAACAACTTGCTACCCATATTGTTAAAATCATTTTTTCTCATGTTGTTTTCATGACATTGTACTTGTAGGTCCAAGGCTAAGGGGTGGGTTTATGAGTTAAAAACAAAAGCAAGGATACGGGTTTCAAATTTCAAAGTTTATGAAATGCGTACCCATTCTAAAATTGAGTGGGAATATATTGTAATTACAAATGGGTAACCATTTTAGAAAAATAAACAATCTCTTGATATTATGTCATTTATTATTGGGTCAAGGTCATTATGTTTCCTTGAAGCTAGCTTAGTGTCAAGCACATGTGGACTTAACCCCCTTTTCTTAAAAGTAAATTTAACTATGGACCAAAGCTAACTTAACTCCAACTACTTTTTAACTATTAGTTCAAGAGTGAAAAATCCAAATTTGAATGTAGATGTCTTTTATAGAATGAAAAAATCCTAGATATTTCTAAGTTATTCACTCACTAGTGCATCACTTAATCCATAGCTCATTACATCCACATATATAATTTCATAAAGATAGACACATAGGCATTTATATTTTGTTTGAAGTGTCTTTGAATTTGATCAGACACCATTAAAATTATACATAAGATTTTAGTACCATGAAAACAATACATATATTCTCATTCTTGATAGCATATACTACCGATATTTTTCAACACTAACTAGTCCAAACATACATAAATGAGAAGTTTTTTAGAAATTGGGATATGAAGGTCAAGATCACAAATATCAAGTTGAAGCTATAGATCGTGTTTAGGGAAATAAATATAAGGATTAGGGTTTCCCAAGTGCATTTAAACTCTAAAACATAGTAATTCCTTGTTAAGTTTTTCAAATATTAACTAATACATATATGAAATTAGATTCTTGAGACAAGTCTGATGTACATGTTACAATAGAATAACAATTGTTATAAAAGAGCTAAGCATCTATTTCTCTCTAAGTCAACTTAAATATATTTTGTAGTGCTTTACTTATAATTAACTCATTTATATGAATTAATTGTGATAATTAATTAATTAGTCTACATATTTTTAAAATTATATTTTAATATTCTTTAAAAATATAAAAATAAACATATACACAAAGTAGCATATAATTAAACAATAAAAGTATAAAGTCCGCACTTTTTTCATTTACATTATTAAAAACCTTAAACAAGTGATACATAATAACATAGTACTTACCTTTTATAGAAATCCAAAATTTACCACTAATGTCATAATAACTTTCCTTTGAATTAATTAAATAAGTCATTATTTAATTAATTTCCTTCACCATTCATCATGCTAATTCTTCTCTAAGTTTGATTAAGTGAGTTAAATAAATTAGTCTTAATCCCCAGTTCCTCCTTCTTAATCAATTAATTAATCCTTGATTAGTTAATTAATGAAGGTTAATTAAACCCTATCACCATTTCCTCTAATATTTAAATACGCATCATCTTCAATACTTAAATTCCATTCAATCACAATCATTAAATCCATCTACATGGATTAAAATATTAACTTTATATCATTTTAAATGTATTATCTCTCCTATCATTCTTGCACATGTGCGAGCATGTCATCTTATCCCACTCTTTGCTGACACATGTGTGACAATGCATTGTTAGAAGCATCCTTCCATGTCTCAACCATCCTATGCTCACACATGTGTGAGTATGCTAACTTTAATCACATTTTTCTTAGACATGTGTTGGCATGCTAGATTCGAGGCATACAATGCCTCAACATCAACCCTTGCATTGTTGACTTATCCCCACTTTTTTTCCCACACATGTGTGAACATATCTCTCATGCATTCCATCTTTCTCAAACATTTACGAGAATTCATAGCTCTTACACTTCATGTAACACTTGTCACATGACTACAAATTCAATTCATGCTTTCGTTCTCCTTAAGTCCTAATCCTCTATCAATATTACATCTTGGCCCTTGATTTTTTTCATGGAATATCTATCAATTAGAGGTCTTCCCTTTCATTTAATTCATCAAATTTTATGTCATCCTTATGTTTCCCATTTGATCACCTTCCTTCACACTATCATAATGCCATTTTCTAAATCGATAATCTCAATTCTACTATCAGTTTTTTGGTTTATTAAGCAACCATGTTCCACCTTCAATCCACTATCCAAAGAGAACATCGAGTGGAGCATTGGGTGCACTTTATTTCTGCTCAATCAAAGGAGAATTTAAAATAATATTTTTTATTGAATATATTTTGTTATATTATCTTGCTTATTCCCTTATCCTTTTTCTAATATGCCTAGTTGGACCCACATCATTTACGTTGACTTTTATTTGAATTTTTCTATAAGTCTTCATGTCTAGGTTTTGGTTTAGCATATTCACCAGGTTTTTTTTGGAACTTCCATTATTTTGGTGCTTATGTACTTCATGGGGTGCTTGCATTACATGGTTCAACACCTATGTAGAAATTGGCACTTCCATGATTTCATTGTTTCTCAATTTTTTTGTCTCACTTATATTTTTCTTACTAGTTTTTGAATTCTTATTTTTTTTTGTGTAGGTCATTAGCCTTATTTAATCATTTTTCATCATTTTCAAACTCTTTATTTGTAAGCTAATGTGTTTTCTTGTAGGTATTATCTCTCAACTTGATTTAGCACTTACGCTCTCAGAATCAACACTTTTATACATTGATGCTTACATGAATTAACACCTACACTAATTGATGTTTTTACCCTATCATTCAATGCTTTTGTGCCTATGAGAATTTATTTCTATTTTTTCTATTATGTGCTTTTACATTCCATTTTTTCACTATATATCTATTTGCTAACATGTCTCCCTATTGCTTTCATCATTGCTAACATTCTTTCTTCTAGATTTCTATTATTTTTTAGAAGGAATCATGAATGTTTGTTTTCTATTTTTTATAAAATCATTGTTTAACACTTATGCACTATGTTTTAGAACATATGTGGATTGGTGCATTTATAGATTTGCACTAACAGAGATCAATTCTTATACAGATCAATACCTCTATGATTTAGTGCATATGCCTTGTGCAAGCTTGATTCTACTTTATTTGCATTTATTCTTTATTTTCTTGATCTTCATGCTAGTTCTCTTTGATCTAGCATATGAATCAAACCAATTTATGTAGTTGAACTACACCTATCCAAGATCATTAATCAAATTAGCAATCTATTTGGTGTAATTTATGCTTGTCAAAGTTTTTTTTCTGTGGGTTTTAGTTGCATTAAAGTTAGAGTAATAGGGAAATAAATTTGTTGTTGTATATTTTGGTGAGTAGTGTGTACGCTCTCCTCTTGTGCTTTTGTGTGATCATGAGGATAAAAACTATCACTTTCTCTCTTTTATTTTATTTTTATCCCAAGGAACCTAATGTATGTATGCTTTCCCCTTATATGTCATGCAACCATGTGACCTTGGGTGATCAAAACTACTTAGATCATTTCATTTGAGGGGATTTCCTAGGGACACGATCACCTTAGGGGACATCCCCAAATCCCATGTTTTAATAGAGTATAAAAAGTGGACGATGAATTGAAAGACATACCTTTTGGAAGAGATTTATTCCTTTGAGAAGTGAAAGCAGAGAGTGGGTCACCCTCTCCTCTCAACTATTTACAACTTTTCTCTTTCATCCGTATATTTAGTCTCATGTAGCCTTGAGGTATACAAAGGACTTCCTAGAAATCGTGTTCATGCTAGCTAAAGACCTTTTGGTTGTCATATTTGTGGTGCATCGAATACTAGTCAGGCCTACGAAGTTACTCACAATGTACTTCCAAGTGATAGAGGTAGAAATTAGTTTGGGTAAGGCTTTAAGTATCCAAGGTAAGGGGTGCATAGGTTCTACATGACCTTACATTTCCTAACTACTCATGCCTTGATCTAGATACTAGAAATATGAGCCCACAAATGGAGACACTCCTACTTGACTAATATAGGATTGCATAAGTGTTTAGTCTTAGGTTAGGAAACATCAACCTTGCAAACCTATGCCATTCATTTGTCTCCATGTTTCTTTGAAAGTGGCCTAGGGGACATGAGGGAAATTAATTTAATAGTGGCATATTATAATTATATTTTCAAGAGGGAATCTAATGTTGGTGGAGGTTGCACATCACTAGAAGATAAAATATCCCTCTGAGGCATCTACATTGGGAATGTGAAAGGCCTTGAGTGGGGAGCCCAAGTTTGGAGGGAAACAGGTGTCTGTTGGTGTTTCCCTTAGTGTTTCATCTGGAAGCTAAAAAGTCACTAGAGCATCTTGAATGGTAGAAGATGAAGAGGATATGTGTTAGGCACCCATGTTGGAGCCTAGTGCATTTTATTAAATATTTTATCATGACTCTTAGTCTTCCAAATAAGAGGTGTGGATTTTTTCAAGTGGTTTTGGCACCTCTTATTTCAGTTTACCATTATGGTTTTGCCTCCCACAAGTTTTATTTATTGGATCCATGAGACAATAGTTTCATGTTGTGTTGTTTTCAGGTATATGGAAGAGCTCAAGTTGCTAGAGATCAACAAGAAAGTGTATTATGGTGTATCTCTCTTGTGAATATTAATAATATGCTTTTTCTCTTTTCTCATGTGGATTTTTTCTCAAAAAGGGTTTCTCCACGCAATTTTGTCATATTTGTTTGTTGATTTTTCTATTCCAATGAATTTGCAATCACATACGTATAATATGATTTGGTAATCTTATTTTAATATTTGAATTCATATACATAAGTTAATGTTACAACTTAATTTCACCTTGTTTTCAAAATTTACCATATCTTCTTGTGCGAAACCAATGCATACCTATCATCCTAAAACCCCCTCAATTGTATTTTTTATTTGGTGTGATTTTAAATCCACCCCTTAGTCAGGCCAATAAACCTTCATATTGAGCCAACCATCAAATCCTTTCATCCTAATCCTTTATTCATTCCCCTAGCTCAATACTTCATCAATTTGAATCAATAATATCTCCATTGTGGTCCTTCATCCTATAATCAAATGCATAAATTGTCCAAAAACTAAATTTCCCTCTATCCTTCTAGTTTAGCACCACCATCCTATGGATCAATGATTTTATACATTAGTATATTCACATGGATAAATATATTCACTGATTAGAGCATTTGTGGGTCATCACTTTTGTATTTTGATGCTTTTGTTGTTCAATGCTTTTGCATTTTTATGTCTTTCTCTTCATCCATTCATCCACATCCTAATCTATCCTATCTTCTTCTAATCCAAATTCAATTTCATCATGTATATTAATTCTTAGTTCCCATTCTTCTAATCCTCAATCCACTTCTAAATGATTATTCTAATTTTCATTCCCTTCTAGAACCAAAATTGAACATTATTAATCAACCTTTCATGTATTATCCATTTATTCTAATCTCAATCCTCATCTAAAACTTGTACCAAAGTCTCTTCTTTAAAACTTACTATCTTACAATCAAATCCAACATCTTCATCTTCTATCATCATCTCATTTCTTCATCCGTATTTACTTCCAACATTATATAAATCTTAATTAATCATCCCACCATATTCTTCTAATCCAAATCATAATCAAAGTCTCTTTCTAAAATCTAATCAACCTCCATATTCTAATCCTGGATCAACCATATTCTAATCCACTTCCCAATCACCTATATCCTTCTTCTAATCCAACCATCTTATCCTAAATATAACCTTAATCAAATCCAAATTATGAGCTTTAATAAACCAATCATCCATATCATCCAACCATCCAATCCAAATCATCATAATTCAATCTCTTCTAATCCAATTTCTTCCATCTAATCCAAGCCATCATCATCTCTCCATTCTATACCTCCCCACCAATCTTTAATGATGATGAATTTAACCTTGTTAGCTAACTTGAATATGATTCCTATGACCTGATAATGAGAGTATTGTGAACCAAGATGAATTTCCCCCATCCACCATCCCTCAAACCCAAATATCCAGTAGTTTCACTCCCAATCCTAAAGAAATCCTATCTTACTTCTTCAACCAAGATCAAGATGCCATGGTTAGGAACCTCCCAAGTATTAGCACCATGATTCCATTCTGCTAGTGCATATCCATCAAATCCGAATTACTCTCCCAATGTTCATCCGTACCCATCCTTTGAGAAATGAAATCAACTCTACATCCAAAGTTCCAATTAAACACCATCAATATTGTAAATCCCCATCTCCAACCCCTCTCCAAGTTCCTTATCATAGTTGTCCGTCCGCCTCCACTTCTTATTCCACTTTCTTATCTCTCAAAATCCTTAAAATAACATCACCCCTATTCTTTAGTGATTTACTTGAAGGACTATTAACAATGTATCCTATGTCACCATGCACAAATAAAGTTGTCCCACCTTGCCATATAATTTGTCCACCTCCATCTGATATCTCCCACGTACCAAATCAAACAAAATTTCCAATATATCAAATCCATTAAATACTCCATCCACAAATACCCAAAAACAGTCTCCGTACATTTGCAGCGCGAAGTTTGAAATAAAAATATGGGGATTTTAGAGCTACCAGCTCGAGACAAGATTTATGCAGCATGCCAGTTAATAAATGTTAGCGAGCCTTCTGACAAACAGTAGCAACATTAAACAATTTTCTCACAAATACTGACGAATTTGCCTTCAGATGCACGAAAAGTGAGAAAGTCCGGTAACGTGTTAAGATAGCTTTGCAGGGAAAGATTGTTAATCTGGAGGAGAATCTACGCGAGGACATCATCAACTATAAAAATACGCGTATAGTCCCATATGCTACAGACTGACCTTTTTGACAAAGTAAACTGAAGTGTCACGCAAGCGAAGTTTCGAAAAGCGAGAAAGTAGAGGTAAACCTACGATTGGGACACGTAAGGGAATGTTTCAAGTTGACAGTACTTTGTCTTTACATCTGTAGAGATAGCTTTGCACGAAAAAGATTGTTAATCTGAGGAGAATCAATTGAGAGGATCGAAGCAGGAGATAGGTTCGTCTTTCCTACTGCGTTCTCTCGTCTATTTATGCTATCTCTTCGTCAAAAGTTAATTTACTCTATAGAACACGTCTCTGTTTTTCCATCAGCGACTTCGCCATGGAGAGCCGATGCTTTCAAATGGCCCACAGGCAAATGACATAGCGAACACCAATACCACCACGGCAAAACCATCCTCTGGAAAACGTGCTAGGAGAGAGGGAAATGAAAGGAGTCGAAGCCCTCGTCTAACAAGCGTAAGAAACCTGCTTCAGAGGGAGAGATGGAGTAGGGAGATATAAAAGACATTGATAAAGCCGTTCCAGGGGCCAAGAATAGTTTCACTTTTCGGAGAGCGAAGCTTCGCCATTCTCATGTGGAACTCCTCTTCTATGAGACGGAGACGTAACAGGTTCTTCAAAACTCTATTGGTTATAGTCATATAAATACTCTATTGCTTGTAATCATGCTTAAAATCTCTAGTTTATTATCATGGAAAGCTGACCAATGGTGGCGAAATGTTTTCAGGTATAAGTGTTACCCACTTGAATAAGTTCTCCAAAGAGCACATGGATATAATGAAGACTGTCATAGATGAGTGGCCTGCGTCAATGTTTAACAAGGTGGACTATGCCATGGAAATTGAGTGACTAGCGTCAATGTTTAATAAGGTTCTTCCTCTTAACAGCGCACAAACGACTCTCGGTTCTCTATCAATGAGATCACACAGAGGATCTCGTCATCCAAATCATGCAATAAAACGTTTGTTTGACTCAAGTGGAGTTTCACATGAGAATGGCAAAGCTCTCCGAGAAGTTCCACTTTTCTTGGCCTCTAGAGAGGCTCTATCAATGTCTTTGATCTCTCCCTCTTTCATCTCTCTTGCTGAAGCAGGGTTCTTACTCTTTTTAGACGAGGGCTTCGGCTGCTTTTCTTTTTCCTTTCTTCTGGAACGCTTTCTAGAGGATGGTTTTGCCAGTATTGGTGTTGGGCATGCCATTTGCCTGTGGGGCGTTTGATCGTATCCTTGAGAAAGTCGCAGAAAGGAAGAACACAAAGTTATGTAGAGTTAGAGAGTTTTTCGGCCAGACGTTTGGCAAAGAGATAGCACAAATAGATGAGAATGTAGTAAGAAAGAGCTTGAAAGTCAAAAGTGTATTCGTCTTTTAAAAGTTAAGTGTGAACTCCTATGCATTGGCGTGTTGTATTTTTTTTTGTTGATATTCATACTTAAAAGTTGTCTTTTCGGAACTATGATTTGTAGTGTATTTTTGGCTAGGATTTTACTTTGTTTGAAGGTGTCTTTTTAAAAATGTGTATTTTTTCTCAAAAATATTATTGTTCCGAAAAGTGAGACATAATATTTTGTTTTCATCTTATTTAAAAGAAAATAATAAAATTTTCATGAAAGCCAACACAACCACAAATCAACTCAAAGCAACAAGGACATGGAACTAGCTTATCTAGTGTCATGCGTGTCTTGAACATTGGTGACATATAGTGAATTATTAGTAAACATGTCAGCAATAGGGGTCTAATTACTTTTGATAGTGGCATGGGCCTCAGTTGTGGTCTCATTCTTTGTTCTCATAATTAAAGATCACCGTTCTATAATCCCTATATTTTCACATCATAACATTCTCTCTTGAGAGATTTTTTTTTTTTTTTTTTTATCAAAATTTTGAATATACAGGAAATGTGGGTTTAAATGGATCAAAGCCCCAAGATGTGGGTCATGGGTTCAAGCCCAGTCCAGATTCCTTGTGGAGCTGTCCAAGGTCCTACGAAATGGACCTGGACAAAACCCAGGATGACTCTGGCTAGAAAAGATGGATCTATGAATTTTAATTTAACTTCAAATCTTTTCTTCCTCTTTCTTTTTTTTTTTTTTTGGCTGACAGTTACATTTATCTTTGAGAATAATGGAGTGTGTGCAAATGGGTGGTGATTGCTCTGTTTTCTGTAACCACGGAGAATGCTGTTTAAACCTTGGATATTACTCTTAAGTTCTTAACATTCATGTCTGATTTTAATCAGACCGATAAATTGTGGATGATCATTTGTGATAGCTGCCCTTATCATGAAAATCAGACTTTTTTGTCCTTATTGTTGGCCATGAAGACTTGAAGCCACATAGCCAAGGCAAAATCCTGTTGATCAAAGCTGGAGCTTCTGAATGTTTTCCGTCTAGATTTCAGACAAAACTTATACTATGTAAACACTATTAAACCCTGCGTATTTTGCAGTTTATAATGAATCTAAGATAGATAAATAATACTAATAATCCATATCTTTAAGACTGGTTTATATATGTATATATATAGTTATGTTGTTTTTAAAATGTCTGGCTTATTAGCTTGGGAAATAAGTGGTATATCAATATTTAGATTCTATTAGAAGTTTCAAATTATTTTATCTCTACAACTATTGTATCTTGTATTATAAATGTGGGGAGTATCTCAATTTGCCTGCTGCTAATTTTGTGAGATGTTAGATACTTTTATCTACTCTCAATGATACTGTGATTACATGCTAGCAGATATGTATACAATCATTTTTACATGCTCTTTTTTGATATAAAATGATTGACGAGTACATGATTATATTGGGAAGAGGTGGGTACGGAGGGGGAGAGGAGTGGGGGTGCGTGTGGGGGGGTTGAATCTGAATAATATAATCTTCTACTTTTTTAAACTAACAACTACAATAATTTCTATTGCACAAATATCATTCACATAAGATCTAACTATTATGCAATACAAGAACATATGATTTGCATGAAAACCCTTACAAGAGGAGAATCATGACAAAATAATGTTGGACATTAAAACCTCTTACGATATGTGTTGGCACCAACCTACATGAGACACCAATCCCTTTTTATACAATTTGTGAGCACCAACCCACTGGAGACACAAATCTCCACTTGTAGAATTTGTAGGCACCAACCCATTGGAGACACCAATCCCCACAATTAAGCACCAATTTAACAAGATACACCAATGTCTTTGATATGAGGCACCAACCCCATCAATCTGGGTCATTATCAATACAAAAATTAATATAGGGGAATTAATTTATAGAGCCAAGTTCTTATATTTACCTCTTTACCATACTCTTCAATGTAATACATCTTATTTCTCGTGTTCATCCACTTTGAATTCTTCTCCTTACAAATATTTTGTAGCAGACTCAACAGCAAGATGACATGCCTCATAATAAAGAAATAAGCACTCATATGCACCTTCATATTCACTAGCATCATCAACATCAAGAGAAAGTTCCTTAAACTAGAATTTTATGTTAACATCTCAATCTTCATTGGTGTAGTTATTATTCAATGCTTAATCATCTCTCTCTACCTTCACTTGAGCATACACTTGAGGCATGGTCAATATAACCACCAACATCTTCATACACTCCCCGAGTTGGTCACCTAAGTCATTTGAATTTTTAACATTATCACATGAAAGTGTCATATTTATAACATTTGACACTTCTTTGATTTCCTCAATAAGGCAACCCATCCATAGGCTCACTGAGACTTATTGGATTTTTTTTCTTTGGAAGAAAGCTCTAACTAATCTCAAGTACCTCCCAAAAAATTCCATGCACCAAGATAACTCAAAGTTATTATCTTCAAAGATGTTTGAAGCATCGACTAAAAATTTGTTAAAAAATCTAGAGAGATTCTCCTTGTCTCTTGATATTATTAAACTCTTGGATGAGAAAATAAGGGTCAATATCATTTAAAAGCTATTTATTCAATGTTGTAATAATATTGTCCCAATAAGGAAAAAAACACTTGGAAAAGCATCCAAATAATTTCATTCCTAAACAATGATTAATCAAAAATCTCAACCATAATGTATCTTCACATTTTATTTTAAAATCATTCAACAAAACAAAAATATTTAGATGAATGATTCTAAACATTTCTTGGAATAGGGTTAAGAGAACTAAAAATCTAAGACAAGCCTAATTATTTATATTCCTTGAAGGGGAAATCTCACAACAGTGTTTACACTTTTTGATCTACATGGAACACTAAAATCAATATTCATATTTCAATAAACAATAGTTATTTATATTTAAATTTTAAAGAATCAATATATGTTTATTATCTTTGACATATAATGTATTTTCATAAAAATTAAGAAATACAATTTACAATTTAAAATTCATGTCATTTACTATTAAAGTAAGACAAACAATATATCCCAATAATAATTATAAATATCCATTTGAATCTCAAGCAATAGCCTTAATTTTTTAAGAGAAAACCATTCACAATAGTAAGGACTAGATATCATTAAGCTAGATAAATAATGAGTAAAAAAGGGAAAAAATCTTCCTATGTTACTTTTATTTTCATCTAGTAAAATTTATACATAACAAGGACGAAATTTCATATGGACATGCAGAATCAATAAATGCTAACTCCATTGGATACTCCTTATACCACCTCAAGGATTGAATTATATGTGTAATCCCTAAAATTAGATCTCTTTCTTTTACTTATATTTTTTTATCAATAAATTATAATTTTGGTGATCATTCCCTTTATATTGTAATCAGTGAAAAATTATAAGTTTTAAATTATAATTAGTTTTGGTTTATGATATAGCTTATGTTAGAGTTTATTGTTGAATCCCATAATTTTTAGAAATAACCTTAAAATACCTACTACAATAGAGAGAACAAGAAAAATATTTTTCTACATGACTTGGAATTGTATTGATGCAATAATCTCCCAAAAATGGATGATTGATTATAAAGATGAATCCTTATGAAAAGTAAAAAGTAAAAATTAGACTAGATGAAACCCTAGGTAAGAATTAAATTAGGTCATCAAAAGTGTCCTCATTGTATGCTATGAGATAAAAAAACATAACTTAATAATAAAATAAACTCCTAAGCTTAGCTTAAGTGTAATAAAGTAAGAGATAACATAATAATTAATTAATGAGATTACCTATTTACTCTAAAACCTTCCTTTAAGTAAAACTTAGAGAGAAACTAAGAAATCTAATTATGAATACAAGAATGGATGCATGAATGGTCCCCATTATAAGGCCTGATGAGGTACTCATGTGCAACCAAGCAAATATCTCATAATAAGAGAAAAGCAGAAAGCCTCATGGGAAAAACTCCTCTCCAAAAGAGATAAAAAAGACAAATTTATACATACATGATTAAAATAATGTAGGACTCAACATGCACCCCCCAAATATTTCTTTGGTCACATAAGTACAATCAAGATCCCCCATAGGAGAGAAAAAATGAGATAATAAATCCCCTCCACAAGGAAGTAACTCTTGTGCCAATAGTGAATGCTCAAAGAAGAATATTGATGATGCAAAATAGGAAAACAATGTTCCTCCCTTTATGAAGAAATAATATAATGGAAAATGTAGAAGCAACTCCCTAAAAATAGATAGAAGAAAATGTCTCATGATGTGTGCCTCATAAAACTAATCAAGTTTCCACATCTTTGAATCAAAACATGCCATATCAAATGAGTCAAATCCCATTAGTTGTGAGGATCCTTATAGAACAACCTCTAAAGGAAAAGATGAAGTGATGATAGGTGATCTATAGCTATTATCAAAGAGGAAGTGAATATCCTCAATCATGTCCTCAATTTTTGCAAATATGTGACTCAACAAATAAATTTTCAATATCTAGAAAAACTCATATCACAAAGATGCAATTGAAAGACAAGTAGCATCCTACTAAACTAAACTAATTGTTGAAGACATAAGAGATGAAGGAGGGTATAAGGTTTAGGGTTGAGGGTATAAGGTATAGGGTTGACAATATAGGGTTTAGGGTTGAGGGTGTGTAATTTAGGGTTGAGGGTTTAACATATAGTCTTTAGGACCTATGGTTTAGGGATATTATTTAGGATTGAGGGTATAATATTGAGTGTATAAGGTATAAGGTTTAGTGTTGAGGATATTGGGCATAGTATTGAGGGTATATGATTTACAGTTGCGAGTATAAAGTTTAGGGTTGAGGGTGTTAGGTTTATAGTTATATGTTTCAAGAAAAGATATAACATGCTCACGCTTTGGAAAATTTTAAAACTCACTCACGCTTTGGAAAATTTAAAACATGCTTGTGCTCTATACAAGTTAAAGCACACTTCTTTATATAGGTTAAAGCATGCTTGTGCTTTAACATGAGCATGTTTTGGGAAATACAAAAAATGGTAAAACTACATGTAACCCATGATTCAAGTCCACATGCTTTTTTATTCTCCACTTTATGTGTTACAAGTAAGAGTAGATGTGTTGTCATTGATGTCAACAAGCCTGTGTTGTCATTGGTGTCAACTATGTAATGGTTGAGAGAGTTTGTTAAAAGAGAGATTGTTGTCTATGCTTTGATTAGTTGCATTAGGTTATCATTAGTAAATTCACTAGTGTCAACCTCTGGTGTTGCTTTGATCAACTTCGGGTTGTGGATGTGGTAATACTACAAATGACAAGGATGTGCTTCTGGTATTTGGTTTCCAAGTGATTTTGAGAAAAAATATGAAAAGAGGAAATATTGTGTTGGAGTGGTGTTTTTTTGTTGTAGAGAGGTGTTTTGGATTTTCTCTGCATTTCTTCTAGGTTCAAGATCTGCTTGTGTGGTTTGGATATGTTGATTAGAGGTAGTTAGAGATGTTATATCCAAAATTTATGGTGTTGGAATGTTGTACATAAGAATTTGTGTTCACCAGTGTGTGAATTGTGCATTATAGAGGTCTCTAGGAGAAATGCCTTTGCTCCACATTTCTATGTAGCTGTGTTTCAAGTCTTGTGGATTTGAAGAAAATTTTATGGTGTTGGTATCTTGCTTCTGTCAAGAGGATTCGTGGTTTGGTGTCTAGAATATGGTTTTTCGAGTTACAATGTTTGGTAGTGTTGTTTGGATGTATTGGGCTTGTGCATTCTTTAGGTGAAATTTGTTGTGAAGGAGCTTTTTGGATTTGAGGGTGTTTGTAGAATATTCCAAACCGTTTTTAGGTGAAGTTTGTTGTTTGGAAGTTATGGATGGATTAAAGAAAGCACATACTTCAAATTTTAATGGTGTTTGTATAGGTAATAGCCGACCTAGTGTTTACACTACATGCAAAGCATTTTTGAGGATTGTGGAAGCGTGTTATGATATATTTTGGTCTTATCTAAGGACTTGTGTGGTCTTCATTCCTTTCCATAGTGGAAATGTTTGGGTGTTGATCTAATTTTGATTTGCATGTTTGAGGTGCATAGCCAACCTTGGAGAAGAGTTTTAAGGTTGAATATGGTATAAATGAGTGTTGAGATGTTGAGGGATGAGTGATGCTTAGAGTGTGATGTGAATGATGTGAATTGTAGAGTTGTAGAGTGTGGATTCAAGTAGGGCAATAAAAAGTTCAATATGTTGGACTATTAGATGTAGTGAGTAGGTGTCTGTAATCATTCAAACAAGGCTACCAAGGTGTTGGAGTTATTGTGGTGGAGTCTTTGTTGCATTGAGATAATGTTCTCTTTGTAGCACTTCTTTTCTATCTTCTTTCTTTGTTTTGATAGTGAGCCTTGGCTATGAGCCTTTTTGGACAGTGCGTCCTATTCTGGCAGTGAGCCCTTGTATCAATTTTGCAATTAATTATATTGTGATATAATCCTCACCGTGATTTTTCCCTTAAATTATATTTTCCATGTAAATTTGGTGTTCTCTTGTGTATGGTTTTATTTTTTCAATTTATGCTATCTACATTTCATGTTTAAATTTCATATTAAATTAAGGATTAAATGAATACATGTAAAACTAATTATTATTGAGGGTTTTGAGGTTTTGATAAGATATAATTGATTCGCTCCCCCTCTCAGTTGTCTTTTTCATTGGACAATTGGTATTAGAGAAAGGTTCCTTGGAGAAAATATTAACTGCTTGAGGTAGATCTAAGATGGTGAACAAGATAGAGAGCCCTAAGTTTGATGGTACAGACGATACATTCTAGAAGAAAAGGATGGAAGACTATTTGGTGTATCTTGGATATGATGTTTGTAAGGTAGCAAAGAATCAATATACCATGCCTACAAATGGACCAAGCACAAGTGACAAAGTCAAAGCCTATGAAACAAATGGTAAAGCAAGGTTTGTTCTCTTGAGTAGTCTTGCAAATTTTGAATTAGTGAAATTTATGGATTTGAAAACTGCTAAAGAAATTTGGGATATAAGGTAGAGAGAAGGAGACAATAAGGTTAAACAAGTTGAGATGGAGAATCCAAAGACACAATTTGAGAACTTGCAAATGTCTAAAGATAGACTATTACAAGCTACATGTAGAGGGTTGATGAACTTATCAGTGCAATGAGAGGTCTTGGTGTGAAAGTCAAAGAACCTAAAATGGTAAAGGAAATTCTTAGACGTCCTACTAAATTATTGTATAGTAGTAAAATTTCTTCTATTGGGGAATTTGCAGATTATAATACTTATACTAGAGATTAGTTGTATGGAGCACTAACTGCAATTGAAATGAGAGAATTTGGTCCTAGCAATTGTATAGAAGTTGAAACCGCTTTTAAGGCTAGAAAATTAGAAAAGGCTAACAATTTAGATGAAGATGATCTTGATGATGTGGAAGAAAACTTTGCAAAGAGAATGAAAAGGACACAGGTAAGTACAAAGGTAAATTTCCTTTCAAATGTTTTAGTTGCGGAAAGATAGGTCACTATGCTTCAAGATATCCAAATAGATCTATGAATAATAAAAACAATGAAAACAAAGGTACGATATAGGTATTTCTCACGATGAATTTGATTATGAGGATGATGATGTTAATTCATACTTGTTCATGGCTTTAAAAGATGAAACAAAAATTTCTAACTCTGAAAGATGTGTGAAGTAAAGTGTTCTATAGACAAAGACAAGGGATAAGACTGGAGGTACTTTGGTATCTTTTTTTCATGTTATACAAGATAATAAATATTGGATTATTGATAGTGGATTCTAAAATCATATGACCAGAGACAAGAGTAAGTTTTTTTAAGTTGAAAAATATGATGGAGGACTTGTTAGATTTGGAGATGATTCATGTGCTATGATTTGTGGAATAGGTTCAATTAGTCTTGATGACAGACATAATATTGATGATGTTTACTATGTCAAGGGTTTAAGGCATAACCTTTTGAGTGTTGGTTAAATGTGTGGAAAATGATACAATCTTATGTTTTAGGATAATAGATGTGAGATCATAAAAGGGTCTAGAACTGCTATTGCTACTGAAAAGAGGACATATAGAAACATTTATCAGCTCAAGGGTGCTGATGATCACTGTTTTATGACTCGGATTGATGAAAGCTAGATATGACATAGGAGGATGTGTCACATCAATTTTGATAATATAGTAAGAATTAATTCAGTTCAAGCTATGATAGATCTGCCTAGGATTTTAAAGCATATTAATGTTGTTTGTAAGGAGTTTCAATTTGGGAAGCAAGCAAGGAGAAGTTTCAAAGGAAAAGAAAAATCCTTTACCAGATTACTGGAATTGGTGCACATAAATTTATGTGGTTATATAAGAGTGTGAAGTCTTCAAGGTGACAGGTATTTCATGCTTTTGATTGATAATTATTTTATAATGAAATGTGGGTTACTTTTCTTAGAGAAAAATATGAAGCTATAGATAGATTCAAAGCATTTAAGGCTATTGTTGATAATAAAATGGATTTGAATATCAAATTTTTGAGATTTGACAAAATTGGAGAGTTCACCTCTAATGAGTTTAACATGCTTTATGAGAATCATGACATAAAGAGGCACTTTTCTGCCCCTAGGACTCCTCAACAAAATGGAGTAGTTGAAAGGAAAAACAAGATTGTTCAAGAAGTTGTAAGGACTATGATGAAGGAAGCTAATCTATCAAAAGTCTACTAGAGATAATCAATACATACTTAACAGAGTTCTATCCAAAACTAACAACATAAAGACTCCTTATGAATTGTGGTATGGAAGGATTCCTACTATCAAGTACTTTAGAGTATTTGGAAGTAAATGTTATGTCAAAAGAGATGATTAAAACTTGGGAAAGTTTTATGCAAGGTATGATGAAGGTATCTTCCTTGGATATTCTACTAAAATTAAAGATTATAGATGCTTATAAATAAAAGGCTGAGAAAGGTTATTAAGAGTGCAAGTGTCAAAGTTGATGAAGATTTGTAGAATTCAGTGGTAATAGATGGATATGAGTTAGATGAGCCTATTTGTAGAGAAGAAGAAAAAGCTAAAGAATAGGAAGTGTAGATTGAAGAGGAAGAAGCTCTAGAAAAGACCCCTAAAACCTCTAAGTATGTGTAGGGAAATCATTCTAAAGAACATATTGTCAGAGATAAAAGGAAAGGTGTATTGAAAGGAAGAATATTTACTAAAGAAGAGGTAAATATGTGTTTACTTTCTAAAGTTGAACCCAAAATATGAAGTGAGGCATGCAAAAATGAAAACTAGATAAAGGCTATGGAAGAAGAATTGCAAAAGATTGAGAATAATCATACTTGGGAACTTGTCCCAAGACCAACAAATAAGAACATAATTGAAGCTAAATGAGTGTTTATGAACAAACTAAATGAAAATTGAGAAGTGGTGAGAAACAAGGCAAGGCTTGTGTGTAAGGGTTACTGACAAGTTGAAGGAATAGATTTTGAGGAGACATTTTCTTCGGTAGCTAGAATGGAAGAAATCATGATGTTTTTGACATTTACAACACATTAATATTTCAAATTTTATCAAATGGATGTAAATTCTCCTTTTCTGAATGGAGAAGTAGAAGATGTCTACATGGAACAACCAAAATAATTTCAATTGTCAAATAAACCAAATATGGTAAATTCAGATTGAAGAAGGAATTGTATGGATTGAAGCAAGCTCCTAAAGCTTGGTATGCAAGGTTGGATAGATATCTAATGCATCAAGGATTCAATAAGGGTATCACAGATAGTAATCTTTTCATCAAAGTTGAAAAAGATAAAATATTGATAGTGGTTGTGTATGTTAATGACATCATTTTTTGAGGCCCAATGAGGCTATGTGTAAGAAATTTGTAGAAGAGATGCAAAAATATTTTGAGATGTCCATGTCTGTAGAGATGAATTTCTTCCTTGGGTTAGAAATAAATCAAACAGATAAAGGCTTTTTCATTTAACAATCAAAGCATGTCAAAGAGATGTTGAAGAATTTTGGGTTAGAGGACTGCAAACCAATATGTACCCCTATGGTTTTTAGTTGCAAGTTGAGAAAAAATGATGAATCTTTTAAGGTTGATGAGAGAGTACAGATCTATGATTGGTGGACTACTATACCTAACTGCTAATAGACCAGAGATCATGCATGCAATTTGTCTTGTGGCTAGATTTCAAGATCCTAGAGATTCACATGTTGCATCAGTGAAGAGGATATTCAGATATTTGAAAGACACTCCAAATCATGGATTGTAGTTGTAGACATCCAAATTTGGACACTTAATTTATCCAAATTTATCACTTTTCATCTAAACATCCTCTTATCCGAGTTAATTAAGTAATATTACTATTATTTAATTAATATCTTTGAATACGCTAAATCCTAAGGTAATAATTAAATACCTTACCCTCCTTAATCCTCTTTTTCATCAAATAAATTAAATAAATATTATATTTATTTAATTTCCTCACATCATTTTCATCTAATCCTAATCCATCTCCCTAATTTCTTCATTGGGGATGCACATGCCTAATCCTTGATTGGGATGTCACATCCTCAACTTTACAAGTTGGCTTCAATCCTCATTTATCTTCTAATTACTAATTAATTAACCCTAATCATTCTCCAATTTTTAATTCCTTTTTATTCTTCCTAGATTCCCTCTTTTTTGTATGTGAATTTTTAATTCACATTCCAAATCCTTCAAGGCTTCTAGAACCTTGGACTTGTCCAATCCACATGTGACCAAGTCCCTTTTTGGAGCCCATCTTTTATCTTTTAGACTTTCTAGGAATGTGAATTTTTAATTCACATTTATATCCCAACCACCTTTCATTTTCCCATGTAGATTTTTGAGGAATTCCAAAATTCCTCAAATGTCTCTTTCACTCCCCTTGGGGACAAGAAATCCATTTTTGTGGAAATCTTCTCACTCCCCAAGGTGCATGTCCTTCCTCCACCTCATGTACCTTCTTGACACCTCACTCACACCTCATATCCCCTTGTCCACTTCACCATCCACATGTCAAGATGTGAGGGCTTGTGGGTTCTCAACCCACCATAGCCCTTCATCTTGGCCTTGTTAGATGCATCTCAACCGTTGAATTCTCTAGAGAATTCAAATTCTCCTATAAATACCCCCTCCTCAAGGGAATTTTCAACACTTTCATTTGGAGCAACCTTATGCTGCCAATTTGCCTTCTTAAACACTTTTTGCATTCTCATAACTACATGCTACCAATTTGAATCCTCAATCCTCTACCATCATCTAGCCATATTTTTAATCATTTACACCCATAATCTTGCATTTAGCCATTCAAGCAATCATCTAAGGAGCACACAATCAATTCCAAGCAAGGGCCAATCAAAGAGATATCAACAACAAGGGAGATAAAATTGTTTGTGTTTCATTTTATTTACATTCCTTTTCATTGTATCACTCTTTTGGCTAATCTTGAGGTGTCCTTGGTATTTTGTCATTCACATTTCTTAGTCATTTCACACATTTAGAGTAGGATAGATATCAAGGTATCACATTTCTGGCACGCCCAGTGGGACCCACACATGGGTCTTGCATTTAACGTCTCTTTTGGTTAAGAATTTTGCAGAAAAAACTCACAGAAAGGTGGTAGCGCCCCCACAGAAACGCGGTAGCACCCCCGCAGAAAGGCGGTAGCGCCCCTACAGAAACACGGTAGTGCCCCTGCAAAAAGGCGGTAGCGCCCCCGCAGAAAGGCGACAGCGCCCTCTTGGCCACCTGAAAGTTTTATTCTCTCTAACACGATTGCTGCTATTAGGGATATGTTTAGAAGGTTTTACTAACACTTTCCTTGCAGTGGGAGGGGGACAATTTTCTATTTTTAAAATCTGACAAAGTTTGTTGCAGAAACGCGATAGCGCCTCTGTAGAAATGCGGTAGCGCCCCCACAGAAAGGCGGCAGCGCCCCCGCAGAAACGCAGTAGCACCCCCACAGAAACGCGGTAGTGCCCCTGTAGAAACGCAGTAGCGCCCTCGCAAAAACGTGGTGGCGCCCCTGCAGAAACGCAGTAGCGCCCCCACAGAAATGTGGTAGCGCCCCTACAAAAAGGCAGTAGCACCCCCACAGAAACGTGGTAGCGCCCCTGCAGAAAGGCGGCAACGCCCTCTTGGCCACCTGAAAGTTTTATTCTCTTTAGCACGATTGCTGCTATTAGAGATACATTTAGAAGGTTTACTAACACTTTCCTTGCAGTGGGAGGGGCACAATTTGCCATTTTTAAAATCTGACAAAGTTTGTTGCAGAAACGCGATAGCGCCCCCGCAGAAATGCGGCAGCGCCCCTACAGAAAGGCGGCAGCGCCCCCACAGAAACACAGTAGTGCCCCATAGAAACACGGTAGCGCCCCCGCAGAAACGCAGTAGCGCCCCTGCAGAAATGTGGTGGCGCCCCTGCAGAAACGTGGTAGCGCCCCCACAGAAACGCAGTAGCGCCCTCACAGAAACGTGGTAGTGCCCCCGCAGAAACGCAGTAGCGCCCCCATAGAAACACGGTAGCGCCCCCGCAGAAACGCAGTAGCGCCCTCTCAGAAACGTGGTGGCGCCCTTGCAAAAATGCGGTAGCGCCCTCGCAGAAACGCCATAACGCCCCCACAGAAAGGCGACAGCGCCCTAAAACATCACAGTTTGGAAGGTAAAATAGGCACTTTGGCTTCATTTTTGGGTCTAGTTTTTTGCTGTTTTCACGTGATAACTCCCTGACATTGTTTTGGCAAGAATATTATTGCTCTTCGCTAACGTTTTGCAGCATATTGTGGCGAAATTCGACCAAAGACGAAAAAGAGGACAACTAACATTTATTTGTAGGGTGATCTACATAGTTAGATTTTCTAAAAATTATCCTTGCTGTTTTCGAACATAGTCTAATTAGGGGGATTAAACCTCATTGCTTGCTGCTATTGTGCGTTCTTGTGTTACCCAAGGGGATATTAATTCATTTTCACTTTCCCCTTGCACTTCGTGTGAGCCTGGGGAGTAGTTGGAAATGGTTAGTATTTTCTTTTTAGTGGGACTTGCTTAGGGATTTCATCACCCCAAGGGACGATTCCAACCACGCGTACCGGCGGGGTATATAAAGGGGGGAGAACGAAAGTTGTACCCCAATCCAGTTGCGTCGTAATTGGTGGAGCGTCGAAGCTAGGGTGATACCTATATAGACGTGAAGAGTTGGTCCGAGCCTTTCAGTATCTCGCTGGGGTTCCCGACTCAAGCTTGTGACGGACTGGTGTTCACGGTTGTGCCTCACGTACTGAGAGTATATCGAGGACTCCCTAGAAGCCTTATACATCCTAGATTAAGACTTTGCCTTGCCATACCTATAATATTAATCATAGGATTGTGCTTGTTTGAGGTGTTTTCTTGTGAAAAATCTGTCAAAATCTTGATACTTTGGACTTGTTTTATCATTTTGTGTCCTTGCCATAGCTTTTTCCATCAAAACCAAACCTTGTCTCATCACAGAAAGGGTAGCAGCGCCCCTGCAGAAAGGCGGTAGCGCCCCTGATTTACTGCAGAAAGCTGTCTACGCCCTCGCAGAAAGGTGGTAGCGCCCTTGATTTACTGTAGAAAGGTGGTAGCGCCCCTGATTTACTGCAGAAAGCTATCTACGCCCTTGATTTGCTGCAGAATGCTGGCTACGCCCCTTTAACTTCCCGGGGTTGTCATTTACAAACCGTGCATCGGATCAACTTCATTCAAAAACCAAAATTGCTCAATTTTTTGAGCTCTATCTAGTGGTACCTTTTGTTTCTTCCTATCTAATCAAACCAATCTATTCCTCTAATCAAATAATCAATCCAAGCACCCCAATCCTATTGAGTTCATCCAATCACAATTATCCAATCAACATCATCTAATCATTTGATCCTATCCAATCAAACTGATCTAGTACTTTAATCAAATTCATCAAATCATCTACCCGATCTAATCATCCATTTACCAAATCCCATCAAAATCAAAATCAATCCCACCGCATCATCCAATCATCCTAATCTGAGCTTTTGTCTAATCTTGATCTGAGCTTGACTTAAATCCCAATTTGAGCTTTCATCCATCTCCATTCAAAATCTTTGATCCATTCTATTTATGCTTTCACCATCATGAATCCTCATCCTCCATCAATAGTAGTCAAGGGAAACCCTAATTACATGGACGACGATAACGAAAGTCTTGTCGATCAAGAAGAATATGACATAGATCCCCTTGATGCTATCATCACTGGTAAGCTTTCTCCACCCACTTTCCAAAATCCAATTACTCCTATGAGCTATCCCGTTATGTCTTCATCCATGCCCAATCATGCTCCTTATGCTACCTTTGACAAGGGATATTCGGTACCTTCCCCTTCCCCGTCTACATCATCCTCTTATCCAACATCCACATCCTCTTATCCTCATCTTCCATCACATTATTCCTATTACAATTCCCCATACATGATCCCCTATCCTAATCATCTTTCCCAATCTTCCCATACTAATCCTACACCCACATATCCTAATCATAATCCATCATCCCAATACCTTTATTATAATCCATCCCCCACATCCTCTTGTCCCACTACACCACCTATATCCTCTTGTCCTAATCCACAATTCATGTCCTCCTATCTTAATTCACCACTCCAATATCCTTACCTTAACCCTCCATCCGATCCTAGTCCTCCATCCAATCCCATTCATACATCTACTCCTAGTCCTCCATCTACTCCTAGTCCTCCATCTAATCCCATTCATCCATCTACTCCTAGTCCTCCATCCAATTCTAATCCTCCATCTACTCCTAGTCCTCCATCCAATCCCATTCATCCATCTACTCCTAGTCCTACATTCGATCCCATTCCTCCATCTAACCCTAGTCCATCAATCCATAATCCCTCATCCATTTCTACCACCTCAGCCAAGCCAACTATATGCAAGTCTCTCATTTAAGAAGTTCTCCAAGGACTCATTACAAAGAAGCCATCCCCAACTCCACATCTTGAAGTCATGAAACCATGCCATCTAGATCCATCATCCATGGTCGCTAGTGATGAGACCCTTCTCCATACCACACTATTATTGGCATTTACCCACTATTGCTTGATCAAACCATTTAAGAACCATTGAGACCCACTAAATCCATTTGAGACCCCACCTCCTACTCCAAGAACCACTGAATCCATCGAAGACACCCAATTCCAATCCACTCCCTCTACTCCTAGATCCACCCAAATCCAATCCACTCCTCCCACTCCTAGTAGCACCAAACCCATTCCAATGAACCTCATGAATCTTCCATCCCTCCATCTTCCCCACTTGAAGAGTCCCAACAAGACTCCATTACCATGCCTCCCACACACGATGAGTCACGCCAAGAGTCTAATCCAAAGCATGCCAACATATCCCCTTCTCCAGATCAAGATCCTACCATCCCATCTAGTCCACCTCAAGATCACAGTCCCCCATCCATTTCATCCCATGATCCCCTTGTCATTCAAGCTTCCACTACTCCATCTCCATCTCCATCGCATGAGCCTACTACCACAAATCCAGATCCTATCATGGCCTCTACTCCCCCTCCTGATGTTGCTATCCCATCATCTCCTAAAAATACTATCCCCACACCGCTTGCATATCCCCTTGGTCCTCTCACATTCCTCCACGGTGGTCTCCTCGCACAAGAAAAACAAAGCATATACACCAACCCTCCTCTTCCACCTACTAATGAACTCACATCATTCTTCTAGAATAACAAAAATCCTGTCCTAGATTGAATGCTCAAGAGAATGAACTATCAAGGAAAAGGTTTAGGCCTTCATGAGCAAGGTATTATAGAGCCCATCCAAGCTAAAGACCATTTGTATCCGCAAGGTCTTGGATGTACTACTCACGACTCACAATCCAAAAATGTTGGTACAACATCTAGATGTCCTCAACGAGCCATTTCCAAAAGAAATATTGGCTCTTCCCATCACCCCACCAGATCATATGTGGCCATCCCTCCTCCTTTATCGTATCACCTCAAAACAATCGTCCATCTTCCTCCTTCATCTACTCCATCCATTTTGGGTCCGTACATCCCTCCATCTACCATCTCCAATCCTCCATCTACCATGCCCTTGTTTCCTCTAGGTCTTACGTCTATTTTGGGCCCCTATATTCCAAAATCACCTCCTCTGTCTCATCCTATCCATCCTTTCATCCATCCAACACCTATCCATCTCATCCATCATAAACATCCCTCTCACATACCCCATGGTCAGGATCAACAAAGGCACATACCCACACATTCTCCATCTACACGTAATCCTCGTAATCCTACCTCCATC
This sequence comes from Sequoia sempervirens, assembly GCA_007258455.2. Classification (NCBI taxonomy): domain Eukaryota; kingdom Viridiplantae; phylum Streptophyta; class Pinopsida; order Cupressales; family Cupressaceae; genus Sequoia; species Sequoia sempervirens. Next base: position 35,362 of record VDFB02100222.1, on the reverse strand, counting down.
ACTCCACATCATCCATCTCCTCACACCCATCCCATTGCTACTAAAAGAACTTTGGTTGTTACAAAAAAAATGCATAAATCCAAACATCCACATGAATCTACGGCTCCTCACATCCCCTCCAAAAGACTTGGTGAAGAGAAGAAAAATCTAAATATACATCAAATCCATACGCCACAAAGGCCTACCAAAGCAAAGATCAAAACCATGTGGATCCCAAAGAAAAAATATGCAATGCAATCAAATGAAAAATCTATAAGAACATCCAAAGTCACTAATCCAAAAGCTAATTATACACCCCTTTCATCTCCTAAGTCTGTTTTGGGTCCTTATGTCCCGAAATTCACCATTTCATCTCCTCCATTATCCCCACATTCTCCATTGATTAATCCTATTATCTTTCCACATCCACCACCACATGTGCCAATGTTGGTCCTGAACACATCTCCCCATCACATATCCACCCCTTCATTCTAACCATACCCTTTCCAGCATCCCATCCATTATCCCATGTATCAACCCCATCAAATCCCTCTAATTCACCCTCATGCGTAATCCATTTAGCCTAATAAGGTTGTACCAACATCCAATAGTCACTTCAAACATGGGATCTTAACACCTTGATCCTTATTACATGTCTTCTAAATCTGCTTATCCACTTTCTTATCCTTACCCATCTCCTTCTGCATGACATCCAAAAAGTCAAAAAGGTAGAAAAAAAAAGTTTCAAAAAATTTCCAAAAAAAAAATAGTAAAAGAGAAATAATTCGTCCAATGGTGAAACTTGGCAAACAAGCGCCTTGGATAAGTACTATGATGAAAACCTGGCAAACAGACGTCATGCGTAAATCCCCATCTGCACTTGGGGGCAACTTCCTAATATGCATTCCCTCCATCTGCTATGCTTCCAGCTATGCACCCGTCTTCTTGTTATCTATCCTCTTCATAAATCCCCCCCATCCCACCTATCTTCCGCATCTTACAATCATATCCCATTTATCTCCCATCCCTCCATCCTTCTTGTGATCTTGATCAAAATAGGGGCACCTATCTATGCATGCTTTGAACACCTCTTGGTATACATTCCCTTCATCCATGATCTGTTGTATTCCTTGGCCACCCATCGTATCCTCCTCTAGTTATCTCCTTTATTTTCCCACCCACTTGTCTTCTATCCCTTATGCCTCCTCATATATGACATATCTCGAGTGGGGGCATCTGCTTCTTTTGTGACATAATCCTTGGAGACATCATCTATCATAACATCCCTTCATCTCCCTATCCATCTATCATAGCATCCCTTCCATCTCCCCATCCGTATCTTTGTATCCATCTATCCTAGCATCCCTTTCATCTCCCAATCCTTCTGTCCCTATCCATTTATCATAGCATCCCTTCCATCTCCCCATCTATATTTTTGTATCCATCTATCCTAGCATCCCTTTCATCTCCCAATCCTTCTATCCCTATCCATCTATCATAGCATCCATTTCATCTCCCCATCTATATCTTCGTATCCATCTATCCTAGCATCCCTTTCATCTCCCAATCCTTCTGTCCCTATCCATCTATCACAGCATCCCTTCCATCTCCCCATCTTTCTCTTCGTATCTAGCTATCCTAGCATCCCTTTCATCTCCCAATCCTTATATTCCCATCCATCCAAACAATCCCTCCCCTCCCCCATCTCTATATCTTTATTCAATCTACCATCTTTATCCTCATCCCCTATCATCCCATCTCACAATCTCTTGTCATTGGTATCTGGCTATAGGCCTCCCTCCATGCAACCCAATGCTATTTATCTCATCGTCATCACCCCTGCTTCATCACTTTTCATCACTCATCTATCTATCATATCATCCTCCCAAGTCATTTTAATGCTTTGGATAACTATCCCATCCCTGAGCTTTATGTGATCGTCATCATCTTATCCAATCCACCAAGTCATCCGGGGCACTTTTGGATCAACCTTGTTTTGGTCCTCCATTGCTTCGTCTTCCCTAGTCTCTTTCCACTTTTATCCATGGTCTTTTTATCGAACTACGTTGCCCCTGCGCTTTCACATAGGCAAGGTTGATCATTTGATTCTCCCCCGGGGCATTGGTCTGTCGCCTGTTGTGTCCTTCATCATCGGTCACCATTGTCTTCTTCCTGCTTTATCCATGATCTTTTTCCCTGAACTACGAGGGCTCTGCGCTTTCACGTAGGCAAGGTTAATATTTTATCGGCCCCCAAGCCCCTAGGTCTTTAGGCTGTGTCAGTCCTATGTCTTGTATTCCTTGTGTCGTGTCATCAAGCTATGCCCTTATCTAGCCAGTTCTTCACAAATGAGATCCACTTGTATCAACAAATCCAATCAATTTTGAACATCCCGCATCATAACGATCTTTTAGTTTAGTATCCATCATCATCGGTCTCAACATGATGCATCCTTCCTAACAGACCTCATCAACCCATCCATCATTTTTGATCCTATGGCAAAGGACGTTTGACATTGATTGCGATCTTTTGATGGTTTTGGCTTTTGTTTATCATTTGAGCTCCCTATCATCACTTGTCAAGACCGCCATAATCCATCATATTATGGTGTGTTTTGATTGGTCAACATAGGGGCATATCCTGATATTTTTATGTCTATTTTGTCTTCTTGGTTGTCCCACATAGTACCCACCAAGATCCCCGAGGTCTTGTGTTATGTTGGGGCATCCTTTTGTGCTTGTGGTTATCTCAATGCCTAGTCCGACTAAGGTCATCATGGCTTTGGGGTGTTGGGATAGCCTTCTTGTCTGTTGTGTTTATTCCATGCATTAGACACTATTACGCCTAGGTTCAACATACCCAGGCATCTTGTGTCTTATGCTATAGCAAAAATCAGTGCTCCAAAGATGGTAAATTGCATTAGGATTGCATTTCATTCTCCATTCTCATCATCTTACTTTTATCCCCCATCCCCTCATCCTTCTTCACCAATTCCCCCCATCCCCCCATCCTTTTTCCTATCTCTTCATCCTTTCTCTTACCTCTTACATTCTTCTTTCCTTCCCCCCCGTCCTTTTTTTGTCTCCCTTGATACCTTTGGCTCTGGCGGCTATTAGCTAGGCTGCGTGGTAGTTAGCCTTGAAGGCCGGAAGGCGCCAGGTCGCCAGCCGGGCGACGGAACCGCTCGCCCCACCGAGGCGGTGGCTGCAGTCAGTAGCCCATGCCGGTGGCTGACTCCGCCTCAGCGGTAAACGCCAGCCGGTGACATCCGCCCAGCCTGGAAGCGGCGGCTCAGCAATGTAGTGGGCGCCCGCCAGTGACTCCGCCAGCAGCGGTGGTGGCCCATGATCTTGGTATTCACCAGCGACTTTTACTCTCGCTTTTCCACTAATTTTTGACTTGTTTCTAACAAACCGATTCCGACCCAGTTCCTCATTTTTCCTAACGAACAAAACCCATGTCTTGAAATTTTCAAAATTGATTTTTTATTTTTACCCCGACACTTCCGGAGGCCATAACTTTTGACTCGGGTGTCCGTTTGAGCTGAAATTTGACGGGTAGTTGCGTGATGCGATAACGAGTGGATTTCTAACTAGTTTTGTGAAATCCGTTGGAACCCGTTTTGGCCCATTTTTCGGGGCCTCAAAGTTTCATCTTGACCTTTAAAATCCCAATTTAATATTTTTTTTCAGCATTTTGAAATTTCGCTCATAACTCAAAATGCATATCTCGAATTTGGGATGTTAGTTGGCAATTCAACCTATCTCACCAATGGGTATTTCTTGGAAAAAATTGGGACTCCCAAAAGTCTATCCATGAGGTTTCCTAAAATGGCAAAATTTGACAATTTGTGAAAATTGCCAAATTGGGAAAAATCTGAATGTCAACACCTTACGCCCCTTTAAAATCCAGAACTCAGTGTAGCATCAATCCAGTCATATCCTTCAATCATTCTAGTCTTCAATCCAATCCTAATCTGAGCTTTGATCTTATCCCAATCTGAGCTTTCGTCCAGCTACAGTCCAAATCTGTGGATATCAAACCAAATCTTGAGATCCTTCTCTCCATCTCATATATCAATCTTCGCCTCATCTGTTCAATCTCACACAAATCACTTAATCAAATCCTTGGTCTTGTCCCCAGTCTCGTTACTAGTCTTGACCCATCATCCTCATCCACTAGTATCCTTCCCTATTCCTTTGGTGTTGTTTTGGGATGTATCCTTCCCTCATCCACAACACTTTCATCCTCATCATCGGAGAGGTATTCTTCCCTAACCTTTGGTGTTTTTTTGGGATGTATCCTTCCCTCATCAACAACACTTTCATCATCATCATCGGGAGGTATTCTTCCCTATCTTTTAGTGGTGTTTTGGGATGTATCATTCCCTCATCAATACCACTCAGTGGGATGTATCCTTCCCTATCCTCGTATTGTTTTGGGATCCTTAATTCCCTCATTGAAAATACTCCATCCATCATTAACCCATTTTGGCTTGTACCTTGACTGGGGCAACATCACCTTTTGTCCTAAAATCCATTTGTGCTTCATCCATCTCCTATCGCTTCTCTTACTCTCTTACCCATCACCTTGCATCATCTTCCTCATCTCCCCTTGCATCACATCATCTATTTCGAGAGCACACACGTGTTCTCTTCAGCCCGCATGTCCTCTCGAGGGGGCATCCTTCATCCCTAATTTTCATCATTTTCTTTTTCCCTTCCTAGTCACTCCTTTGGATGATTGGGGCATCTTTTCCAATCTAACCATCTTCTTCTAGGTTCTATATTTTAATATTCTTTGAAATGATGCTACTTCGTAACACCATCTCAAAGAGGGGAAAATGTAGACATCCAAATTTGGACACTTAATTTATCCAAATTTATCACTTTTCATCTAAACATCCTCTTATCCAAGTTAATTAAGTAATGTTACTATTATTTAATTAATATCTTTAATCCTACTAAATCCTAAGGTATTTAATTAATAATTAAATACCTTACCTATCTATAATCCTCTTTTCATCAAATAAATTAAATAAATATTACATTTATTTAATTCCTCATGTCATTTTCATCTAATCTAATCCATCTCCTAATTCTTTCATTAGGGATGTATACCTAATCCTTGATTTGGGATGTGTCACATCCTCCAACTTTGCAAGTTGGCTTTTAATCCTCATTTATTATCCTCTAATTACTGATTAATTAAGCCTAATCATTCTCCAAAGAATTTTTAATTCCTTTTTATTCTTTCTAGATTCCCCTCTTTTATATGTGAATTTTTAATTCACATTCCATCCTTCCAAGGCTTCTAGAACCTTGGACTTGTCACAATCTCACATGTGACCAACCTTGGACTTGTCACAATCTCCACATGTGACCAAGTCCCACCTTTTTGGAGCCCATCTTTTATCTTTTAGACTTTCCTAGGAATGTGAATTTTTAATTCACATTTATATCCCCAACCACCTTTCCTTTTACCATGTAGATTTTTGAGGAATTCCAAAATTTCTCAAATGTCCCTTTCATTCCCCCTTGGGGACAAGAAATCCCTTTTTGTGGAAATCTTCTCACTCCCCAAGGTGCATGTCCTTCCTCCACCTCATGTACCTTCTTGACACCTCACTCACACCTCATATCCCCTTGTCCACTTCACCATCCACATGTCAAGATGTGAGGGCTTGTGGGTTCTCAACCCACCATAGCCCTTCATCTTGGCCTTGTTGGATGCATCTCAACCGTTGAATTCTCTGGAGAATTCAAATTCTCCTATAAATACCCCCTCTTCAAGGGCATTTTCAACACTTTCATTTGGAGCAACCTTATGCTGCCAATTTGCCTTCTCAAACACTTTTTGCATTCTCATAACTACATGCTGCCATTTTGAATCCTCAATCCTCTACCATCATCTAGCCATTTTTTTAATCATTTACACCCATAATCTTGCATTTATCCATTCAAGCAATCATCTAAGGAGCACACAATCAATTCCAAGCAAGGGCCAATCAAAGAGATATCAACAACAAGGGAGGTAAAATTGTTTGTGTTTCATTTTATTTACATTCTTTTTCGTTGTATCACTCTTTTGGCTAATCTTGAGGTGTCCTTGGTATTTTGTCATTCACATTTCTTAGTCATTTCGCACATTTAGAGTAGGATAGATATCAAGGTATCACAGTAGTATCCAAAGGATACTAATTTCATATTAAGTGCTTATACATATTTAGATTGGGCTAGTTGTGATGATGATAGGAAAAGTACAAGTGGTGGTGCACTCTTTCTTGGATGCAAAATAGTATCATGGCTAAGCAAAAAACAAGATTCAACTCCTTTATCTATTGTAGAGATTGATTACACTGCAACAACATCTTTCTACACACAATTGTTGTGGATGAGACAAACATTGAAGGATACCAAAGTGGTGTATGATGGATGAGATTATTTCTATCTTTTGTGATAATACAAGTGCAATCAATATTTTAAAGAATCTAATGATGCATTCAAGTACAAACCATATTTCAATTAGATACCACTTTCTGAGTGAGAATGTTATGGAGAATGAAGTGAATCTTGAGTATGTACCTACAAAGGATCAAATTATTGATATATTCAAGCTAAGGCTCTTCCTAAGGATAATTTTGAGTATCTCTAGGAGAAGTTTGGGGTTATTGCCCCTCCTTGAACTAGATGCATATGGATGCATTAGTCCAGTGGATCTCAAAATTCATTCTTTGTTTGGATTGAGGATTGGAGACAACCTCTTAGGGGGAGTGGGTATTTACATTGTTGAAGTATGGAATGTGTGTTGTCATTATACAAAGGTTGGTGATTTGGTACAAGGTGATGTGTACTCCTAAGGGGGGATATTTAGAGTAGTAGAGGAAAGAAAGTTGTAGAATAGTGGTAAGAAATTCTTCTAAGGGGGAGAAATAAAAATTATGTTGGTTCAATGTCAAAGGGGGAGAACAATGCAAAAAAAAATCCCTTGCCATTAATGTCAAAGAGGGAGAAATAATCATGTGAAAAATCCTATCCATAAAGGGGGAGAAAGTAATATGCGAAAAATAACAAATTGTAAGGGGGAGAGCAAGTGAGAAAGAACACATGTGAAGATGTGTATGTTATTAAAAGATGACATGTCTTTGATGGTTTTTCACATATTATGTTGCCATCTGTAGAGAAGGGGGATTCGCTACTCATGAGTCTCTTTATTCTCAAGAGATTCCCAAGGGACAAACTACCCCAATCTACCTCAAGGAACAACGTGAGAGTTCTAGAATTGAAAAGAGCACATCACAAAGGTTTTCTAGACAAACTGATGAGTTCTCGGTTAAAGGACGAAAACACAGTGCGTTGGCATCCTAGAGGCATGCTAGTGTCTCATACAGACTAGAAAGCAAGAATGTCCCAAAAAAAACTTAGTGACTACTAAAAATCTAATTACAAATAAATTTTAGAATGTGAGAAAGTAATAGAAAGTAATAAGATTGAAATAAAGTGAAGTATAAATGATAAAGTAAGAGAATAAAAGATAGAAAATTTTCATAGCAATTCAAGTAATGAAGCCTCCAACAAATGAATGTCTTCAATGACTACATGCGTAAAATTTGGAGAAAATATTGGGGCTATATAGAGGTTTACCTCAGTCAAAGCCGCATTTTGGTGTTTCCACCTCCACGAACAACCAGATAGATAGAGAAAGATGATAGATAGAAATGAAATGAATGCATGAGTGATAAAAGAAATCCCCGCTCAAAGAGAACCCGTATCACAAAATACAAGTGATAAAAGAAATCCTTGCTCGAGGAGGAGAACTCATATCACAAAATGTAGATGAAATAGATAGAGGATGTGTGAAATCCTAAGATGCTTGCAAGCACAAGATAAGGGAGATATTAGTTGTAAGGTTTAAGGAAGCCAAAGGGAGAGAGCAATAGCTGCAAAAACCAAGAGAGTTGCAAATAACGTTGTAAGAGCTTAAGAGTGCTACTATAGCAAGAGGAATATGGGAGAATGTCTAAGATAGAAGGAAAGGAGGAGAAGAAGGCCACATGAGTTGAAAAGGTTGTTTTTAAGAAAAATAAGCTTCTTGAGCGGTTACAAGGTGTCTTGGGCTATTACCATCGAAAAAACTTGTTGACAAGTGACAAACATGCTGGAAAGTGGTTGTTTGAACATGGAAATATTGTAGGATGCTAGCATGACACACAGACATCCTTGCGACATGCTAGTTTCTAGACACATCATGCTAAAAAATGACAAGAATGGGAAAGCACAAGGTTTGATGCAAAGATGACACACGAAGGTAGCTGCTGAAAAGGGGTCCTAAGCATCTTGAGAGGGAAAATGACTGATGAAAGGGATAAAATGATCCTACATAAATGCTAGGGGAGTGGACACTAAATAAGATGCAAGAACGTATGTGAAATTGCAAGGGGTGAAATTTTATGACATTACATTTTTCCCCCACTTTAGCGAGCATATGAATCTATGCTAATATGCACGCTAAAGGAAATATACTAAACATAAATAACATCATGGTGCTAAAAGGATACTATAAAGGAAGTAGACAACCCTTCAAACCAAGGAAGCATGCCCCCAGTCTGAAGACCTACAAGACAAACACATTAGAAAAGAAAAACTTGCACAAGACAATAATGTTAGAACATAAAAAACTATTACATCATAGGGTTAGGACATAAAAACACATACACATAGGCACCTAACTAACTAACAAGATTTGAGTCAGTAAAGTGAAAGAGACCTCGATTTAAAAGGTTGTCTCAGTACTATGCATCATCACCAAAATAATAACATATAGAAGAATTCTAAAATGAAGATAAGAATTTAAAGATTGATCGTTTCAAGAGAAGAATGCACCCAAAATTCAAGGAAGTAATCAATATCAAAGAGAATAAGAGAATATACTCAGGATGAAGAAGATGTAGATCTTCAATCCGGTATACACAATTTGAGAAGAAAGAGAATGAAGAGACAAGATAATAGAGAAGCTAGAAAGGGATGAGAATTCCAAGAGAGAGATGGATCCATAGGTCCTTGGACCCAAGGAGAATTGAACAAATGTGCCTTAGATAAGATTGTAATCACTAGGTGCTTTAGTTGTAGGTTGATCAATATTCATTTTATTCTTATAAGTATGGGCTACCACTCTATAAGAGGGAGCCATAGAAATATCAAGAGAATCGCTATCAAATGGGATACTGTCAATAAAAAAATATTTTTAGGAGAAGGGCTGATGCAAGAAGTTGGGTACACAAAAAGCTCAACAAACATAAATGTTTTTGCTGTTTTTCAAAATTTGTCACCCTTGGACTGAAAATTTCAGGCACTTACACAATGAATCTTTAAAAAATTCAGTAATGTGAAATCTAGAATTTCGAATCTAGTTTCCAAATATGTAAATTATTAAAATACCCAGATTATAGAAATTAAATTTTGATAGGGATCTATAAAAACCACTTTTTAAAAGTCCCTATTTTTTTACCATAGCAAACAAGTGTACGGACAACACTTTTTGACCCAAATAAAATTATTTTGCTAATTCCTTTTGGGAAAATGAGCTAACAACATGAAGTTTTATGTGGATTTTTTTTGTAATTTTTGGTTGAATATTTTTTTTATTAAATTTTTATTGGCCTTAATTGATGTTTTTTAAAATCAACATGTACGGACAACATAATTGGACCTAAACAAAACATTTTTTGACTCTTTTTTTTCATTGTGTAGAGAATTGTCTGAAATTTGATTCCATACCATTTTTTTTACAAGAAACTTAACCAATAAAAAGTTATTAAAAAACCAAAAAAACCTGATATTTCAAGTTTAAGGACTAGTTTGCTTAGAAATTAATTAAAAAATAGAAAAAATAATCCAATATTAACAAAATTTATATATTTAGAAAGTAGACATTGTGTTCTCCATGGGTTTTAATTTTATAGATTCATTGAGAAAAAATGTCTAGCAACTATGTTGTCAAAGTTGGACATTCTTCTTCAATTTGCCTTAGTTTTTAAGTTGCAAGTCAAAGGCTAAGGCTCGGATTTCCTAGCCTTTCCCAAGCCTAAAACCAAGGTTGGATGTGGTGTGGAAATTCAATTTTTAAATAATGTGTACGCGTTTCATAATGCATACGCGTTATCCATTGACCCGTTGGGAAAACACAATGCATATGCATTATGAAATGCGTATACATTTCTCGAACATAATGCATACGTGTTTCTAATATAGTCGTTTTCCCCTAATTTAGAAAATATTGGTAAAACATGATTTTCCTACAACATTTCTTTTCTGTAGTACGGTTCGAAAGTGTCATTTTTTGTATTTTTTATTGAAAATTTGTCTTGTGCAGGGCATATTCTATTGAAATTGTTGGAAGAGACAAAGTGCAGGTTGAATTTTCTGAAGTGGAATCAAGTGCAAGAACTTTTTACAAGAAGATTTGGAAAAATTGCAGGTTATATTTTCTGAAGTTGAATCAAGTACAAGCAGAGAGAGAACATCAAGCCGTTGAGGTCGAAGCTGCTATAAAACATTTGCTTGATGCAAAAGGAGTTCCACATGAGAATGGAAAAGCTTTGCTCTCTGAGAAGTTCCACTTTTCTTGGCCTCTAGAGAGGCTCTATCAATGTCTTTGATCTCTCCCTCTTTCATCTCTCTTGCTGAAGCAGGGTTTTTACTCTTTTTAGACAAGGGCTTCGGCTGCTTTTCTTTTTCCTTTCTTCTAGAATGCTTTCTAGAGGATGGTTTTGCCAGTATTGGTGTTGGGCATATCATTTTCCTGTGGGGCGTTTGATGGTATCCCTGAGAAAGTCACAGAAAGGAAGAACACAAAGTTATGTAGAGTTAGAGAATTTTTCAGCCAGATGTTTGGCAAAGAGATAGCACAAATAGATGAGAATGTCGTAAGAAAGAGCTTGAAAGTAAAAGTGTATTCATCTTTTAAAAGTTAAGCATGAACTCCTATGCATTGGCGTGTTGTATATTTTTGTTGATATTCATACCTTAGTTGTCTTTTCAAAACTATGATCTGTAGTGTTTGTTTGGGTAGGATTTTACTTGTTTGAAGGTGTTTTTTAAAAATTTGTATTTTTTCTCAAAAATATTATTGTTCCAAAAAGTGAGATACAATATTTTGTTTTCTTCTTATTAAAAAGACAATAATAAAATTTTCATGAAAGTCAAACACAACCACAAACCAACTCAATGCAATAAGGACATGGAACTAGCTTATCTAGTGTCATGCTTGTCTAGAACATACAAGGTGACATATAGTGGTCTAATTACTTTTAATAGTGGCATGGGCCCTAGTTGTGGTTTCATTCTTTCTTCTCATAATTAAAGATCATCGTTCTAGAATCCCTACATTTTCACATCAGAACATTCTCTCTTGAGATTTTTTTTTTAAATCTAAAATTTCAATATACAGAAAATGTGGGTATAAATGGATCAAAGCCCCAAGATCTGGGTCATGGGTTCAAGCCCAGTCCAGTTCCCTTGTGGAGCTGTCCAAGGTCCTACGAAATGGACCTAGACAACCCAGGATGACTCTGGCTAGAAAAGGTGGATCTTTGAATTTTAATTTTAACTTCAAGTCTTTTTTCCCTTTTTTTTTTTTTTTTTTCAGCTGACGGTTACATTTATCCTTCAGAATGATGGTGTGTGTGAAAATGGGTGGTGATTGCTCTATTTTCTGTAACGACGAAGAATGCTGTTTAAACCTTGGATATTACTCTTAAGTTCTTAGTAGTTATGTCTGATTTTAATTAGACTGATAAATTGTGGATGATCATTTGTGATAGTTGGCCCTTATCATGAAAATTAGACTTTTTTGTTCTTATTGTTGGCCATGAAGACCTGAAGCCACATAGCCAAGGCAAAATCCTGTTGATCAAAGGTGGAGCTTTTGAATGTTTTCCATGTAGATTTCAGGCAAAACTTATAATGTGCAAACACTATTAAACCCTGCATATTTTGCAGATTATAATGAATCTATGATAGATAAACAATGCTAATAATCCATATCTTTAAGACTGGTTTTTATATATATATGCTGTGAAATAAGTGGTATATCAATATTTAGATACTATTAGAAGTTTCAAATTATTTTATCTCTACAACTATTGTATCTTGTATTATAAATGTGGTGAGAATCTCAATTTTCCTGCTACTAATTTTGTGAGATGGTAGTGTTAGATGCTTTTATCTACTCTCAATGATACTTTTTAGTGTGATTACATGTTAGAAGTTATCTATACAATCATTTTGACATGCTCTTTTTTGATATAAAATTATTGATGAGCAAACAATTATATTGACAAGAGGGTGGGGAGAGGTGAGGTGAGGAGGTTAGGGGGGTTGAATCCATATAATATAATCTTTTACTTTTTCAAACTAACAAATACAATAATTTCATTTGCACAATATCATTCACAGAAGATCTAACTATCATGCAACACAAAAAGAACATATGACTTACATGGAAACCCTTATAAGAGGAAAACCATGGCAAAATAATGCTTGATATTAAAACCTCTTATGATCTTTGTAGGTACCAATCTGCATGAGACACCAATCCATTTTTATACAATTTTTGAGCACCAACCCATTGGAGACACTAATCTCCACTTGTAGAATTTGTAGGTACCAACCCATTGGAGACACCAATCCCCACAACTAAACACCAACTCAACAAGATACACTAATGCCTTTGATATGAGGCACCAACCTCGTCAATATAAAGCATTATCAATTCTAAAATTAAGAACAAAAAACATCAAGTTTATGAGTATAATAATCAAGATGACATGCCTTATAGTAAATAAATAAGCACTCATATGCACCTTCATATTCTCTAGCATCATCAACATCAAGAGCAAGTTCCTTAAACTAAAACTTTATGTTAACATCTCAATCTTCATCAATGTAGTTATTATTCAATGCTTAATCATCCCTCTCCACCTCACTTGAGCATACACTTGAGGCATGGTCAACATGACCATCAACATCATCATACACTCCCCAAGTTGGTCACCTAATTCATTTGAAATTTTAACATTAGCACATGAAAGTGTCATATTTATAACATTTGACACTTCTTTGATTTCTTGATAAGGCAACCCATCCATAGGCTTATGGAGACTTGTTGGATTTATTTTCTTTGGAAGCAAGCTCTAACTAATCTCAAGTACCTCCCAAAAAAATCCATGCACCAAGATAACTCAAGTTTCTTTATCTTCAAGGATGTTTGAAGCATCAATTAAAAAATTGTTAATAAATCTAGAGAGATTCCCCTTGTCTCTTGATATTATTAAGCTCTTGGATGAGAAAATAAGGGTCAATATCATTTAAAAGCTATTTATTGAATGTTGTAATAATATTATCCCAAGAAGAAAAAATCACTTAAAAAAGCATCCAAATAATATTTTTCATTCCTGAACAATGATTAATCAAAAGTCTCAACCATAATATATCTTCACATTTTATTTTAAAATAATTCAACAAAACAAAAATATTTAGGTGTATGATGCTAAACATTTCTTCCAAAAGAGTTAAAGAGAACTAAGAATCTAAGACAAACTTAATTATTTATATTCCTTGAAGGGGAAATCCCACAAGAGTATTTACACTTTTTGGCCTACATGAAACATTGAAATCAATATTCATATTTCAATAAACAATAATTATTTATATTTAAATTTTAAAAAATCACATATATGTTTATTATCTTTGACATATAATGAATATTTAATTCCATAAGAATTAAGAAATACAACTTACAATTTAAAATTCATGTCTTTTACTATTAAAGTAATCCAAATAACATATCCCAATAATAATTATAAATATCCATTTGGATCTCAAGCAATAGTCTTAAATTTTTAAGAGAAAACCATTCACAAAAGTAAGGACTAGATATCATTAAGCTAGATAAATAATGAGTAAAAAGGGGAAAAAATCTTTCTATGTTACTTTTATTTTCATCTAGTAAAATTTATACATAACAAGGAGGAAATTTCACATGGACATGAAGAATCAATAAATGCTGACTCCATTGGATACTCCTTATACCACCTCATGGATTGAGTTATATGTGTAATCCCTAAAATTAGATCTCTTTCTTTTACTTATATTTTTTTATTAGTAAATTATAATTTTGGCGATCATTCCCTTTATATTGTAATCAGTGAAAAATTATAAGTTTTAAATTATAATTAGTTTTGGTTTATGATATAGCTTATGTTGGAGTTTATTGTTGAATCTCATAATTTTTAGAAATAACCTTAAAATACCTACTACAATAGAGAGAACAAGAAAAAGATTTTTTTGCCTAACTTGGAATTGTATTGATGCAATAATCTCCCAAAAATGGATGATTGATTATAAAGATGAATCCTTATGAAAAGTAAAAAGTAAAAATTAGACTAGATGAAACCCTAGGTAAGAATTAAATTAGGTCATCAAAAGTGTCCTCATTGTATGCTATGAGATAAAAACACATAACTTAATAATAAAAATAACTCCTAAGCTTAGCTTAAATGTAATAAAGTAAGAGATAACATAATAATTAATTAATGAGATTACCTATTTAATCTAATACCTTCTTTTAAGTAAAACTTAGAGAGAAACTAAGAAATCTAATTATGAATACAAGAATGGATGCATGAATGGTCCCCATTATAAGGCCTAATGAGGTACTCATGTTCAACCAAGCAAATATCTCATAATAAGAGAAAAGCAGAAAGCCTCATGGGAAAAAACTCCTCTTCAAAAGAGATAAAAAACACAAATTTATACATACATCATTAAAATAATGTAGGACTCAAGATGTACCCCCAAAATATTTCTTTGGTCACATAAGTACAATCAAGATCCCCCATATTTGAGAAAAAATGAGATAATAAATCCCCTCCACAAGGAAGTAACTCTTCTGCCAATACTGAATGCTCAAAGAAGAATATTGATGATGATACAAAATAGGAAAACAATGGTCCTCCCTTTATGAAGAAAAAATATAATGGAAGATGTAGAAGCAACTCCCTAAAAATAGATAGAAGAAAATGTCTCATGATGTGTGCCTCATAAAACTAATCAAGTTTCCACATCTTTGAATCAAAATATGCCATATCAAATGAGTCAAATCCCATTAGTTGTGAGGATCCTTATAGAACAACCTCTAAAGGAAAAGATGAAGTGATGATAGGTGATCTATAACTATTATCAAAGAGGAAGTGAATATCCTCATTCATGTCCTCAATATTTGCAATATGCGACTCAACAAATAAATTTTCAATATCTAGAAAAACTCATACCGCAAAGATGCAATTGAAAGACAAATAGCATCCTACTAAACTAAACTAATTGTTGAAGACATAAGAGGTGAAGGAGGGCATAAGGTATAGGGTTGAGGGTTTAACATATAGTATTTAGGACCTATGGTTTAGGGATATTATTTAGGATTGAGGGTATAATATTGAGTGTATAAGGTATAAGGTTTAGTGTTGAGGATATTGGGCATAGTATTGAGGGTATAGGATTTACAATTGTGAGTATAAAGTTTAGGGTTGAGGGTATATGGTATAGGGTTGAGGGTGTAGTGTTTAGGATTGAATGTGTTAGGTTTATAGTTATATGTTTCCAGAAAAGATATAACATGCTCATGCTTTGGAAAATTTTAAAACTCACTCACGCTTTGGAAAATTTAAAGGATGCTTGTACTCTATACAAGTTAAAGCATACCTCTTTATATAGGTGAAAGCATGCTTGTGCTCTAACATAAGCATGTTTTGGGAAATACAAAAAATGGTAAAAATACATGTAACCCATGATTCAAGTCCACATGCTTTTTTATTCTCCACTTTATGTGTTTCAAGTAAGCGCGGATGTGTTGTCATTGATGTCAACAAGCCTGTGTTGTCATTGGTGTCAACTATGTAATGGTTGAGAGAGTTTTTTTAAAAGAGAGATTGTTGTCTATGCTTTGATTAGTTGCATTAGGTTATCATTAGTAAATTCACTAGTGTCAACCTCTGGTGTTGCTTTGATAAACTTTTGGTTATGGATGTGGTAATGCTACAAATGACAAGGATTTGCTTCTGGTATTTGGTTTCCAAGTGATTTTGAGAAAAAAAATATGAAAAGAGGAAACAATGTGTTGGAGTGATTTTTTTGTTGTATCTGCTTGTGTGTTTTGGATATATTGATCAGAGGTAGTTAGAGATATTATCCAAAATTTATGGTGTTGGAATGTCGTACATAAGAATTTGTGTTCACTAGTGTGTGAACTGTGCATTATAGAGGTCTCTAGGAGAAATGTTTTTGCTCCACATTTCTTTGTAGTTGTATTTCAAGTCTTGTGGATTTGAAGAAAATTTTATGGTGTTGGTATCTTGCTTTTGTCAAGAGGATTCATGGTTTGGTGTCTAGAATATGGTTTTTCGAGTTACAGTGTTTAGTAGTGTTGTTTGGATGTATTGGGATTGTACATTCTTTAGGTGAAAGTTGTTGCGAAGGAGCTTTTTGGATTTTAGGGTGTTTGTAGAATATTCCAAAGCGTGTTTAGGTGAAGTTTGTTGTTTGGAAGTTATGGATGGATTAAAGGAAGTGTGTACTTAAAATTTTAATGGTGTTTGTATGGGTAATAGTCGACCTAGTGTTTAAACTACATGCAAAGAATTTTCGAGGATTGTGGAAGAGTGTTGAGGCGTGTTAGGATAGATTTTGGTCCTATCTAAGGACTTGTGTGGTCTTCATTCCTTTCCACAGTGGAAATTTTTGGGTGTTGTTCTAATTTTAATTTGCACATTTGAGGTGCATAGCCAAACTTGGAGAAGAGTTTTAAGGTTGAATATAGTATAAATGAGTGTTGAGATGTTGAGGGATGAGTGATGATTAGATTGTGATGTGAATGATGCGAATAGTAGAGTTGTAGAGTGTGGATTCGAGTAGGGAAATACAAACTTCAATATGTTGGACTACTAGATGTAGTGAGCAGGTGTCTATAATCATTCAAACAAGGCTACCAAGGTGTTGGAGTTATTGTGGTGGATTCTTTGTTGCATTGAGATAATGTTCTCTTTGCAACACTTCTTTTCTATCTTCGGCAATGAGCCTTTTTGGACAATGTGTCCTATTCTGGCAGTGAGCCCTTGGATTAGTTTTGCAATTAATTATATTGTGATATAATCCTCACCATGGTTTTTCCATTAAATTATATTTTCCATGTAACTTTGGTGTTCTCTTGTGTATGGTGTTGTTTTTTCAATTTCCGTTATCTACATTTCATGTTTAAATTTTATATTAAATTAAGGATTTAATGAATACATGCAAAACTGATTATTGTTGATGGTTTTGAGGTTTTGAGAAGATATAACTAATTTGCTCCCCCTCTTAGTTGTATTTTTCATTCCACAATTGGTATTAGAGCAAGGTTCCTTGGAGAAAATATTAACTGCTTGAGGTAGATCTGAGATGGTGAACAAGATAGAGAGCCCTAAGTTTGATGGTACAGACTATGCATTTTGGAAGAAAAGGATGGAAGACTATTTGGTCTACCTTGGATATGATTTTGTAAGGTAGTGAAGAATCAATATACCATGCCTACAAATGGAACAAGCACAAGTGACAAATTCAAAGCCTATGAAACAAATGGTAAAGCAATGTTTGTTCTCTTGAGTAGTCTTGCAAATTTTGAATTAGTGAAAGTTATGGATTTGAAAATTGCTAAAGAAATCTGGGATATAAGGTAGAGAGAAGGAGACAGTAAGGTTAAACATGCTAAGATGGAGATCCAAAGACACAATTTGAGAACTTGCAAATGTCTAAAGATAAAACTATTACAAGCTACATGTAGAGGGTTGATGAACTTATTAGTGTAATGAGAGGTCTTGGTGTGAAAGTCAAAGAACCTAAAATGGTAAAGGAAATTCTCAGACCTCCTACTAAATTGTATAGTAGTAAAGTTTCTACTATTGAGGAATTTGTAGATTATAATACTTATACTAGAGATTACTTGTATGGAGAACTAATTGCAATTGAAATGGGAGAATTTGGTCCTAACAATGGTACAAAAGTTGAAACCACTTTTAAGGCTGGAAAATTAGAAAAGGCTAACAATATAGATGAAGATGATCTTGATGATGTGGAAGATAACTTGCAAGGAGAATGAAAAATGACATCGATAAGTACAAAGGTAAATTTCCTTTCAAATGTTTTAGTTGTGGAAAGATAGGTCACTTAGCTTCAAGATATCCAAATAGATCTATGAATAATAAGAACAATGAAAACAAAGGTAAGATGCAGGTATTTCTTATAATGAATTTCATTATGAGGATGATGATGTTAATGCATACTTGTTCATGGATTTAAAAGATGAAATAAAAATTTCTAACTCTGAAAGATGTGTGAAAGAAAGTGTTCTGTAGATAAGACAAGGGATACGACTAAAGGTACTTTGGTATCTTTTTTTCATGTTATACAAGATAAAAAATATTGGATTATTGATAGTGGATTCTAAAATCATATGACCATAGACAAGAGTAAGTTTGTTAAAGTTGAAAAATATGATGGAGGACCTGTTAGATTTGGAGATGATTCATGTGCTATGATTTGTGGAATAGGTTCAATTAGTCTTGATGACAAACATAATACTGATGATGTTTACTATGTCAAGGGTTTAAGGCATAACCTTTTGAGTGTTGGTTAAATGTGTGGCAAAGGATACAATTTTATGTTTTAGGATAATAGATGCAGGATCATAAAAGGGTCTAGAACTGTTATTGCTATTGAAAAGAGGACATATGGAAGCATTTATCAGCTCAAGGGTGTTGATGATCATTGTTTTATGACTTAGATTGATGAAAGATAGCTATGACATAGGAGGATGTGTCACATCAATTTTGATAATATAGTAAGAATCAATTCAGTTCAAGCTATGATAGATCTGCCTAGGATTATAAAGCATATTAATGTTGTTTGTAAGGAGTGTCAATTTGGAAAGCAAGCAAGGAGAAGTTTCAAAGGAAAGGAAAAATCCTCTACTAGATTACTGGAATTGGTGCACACAAATTTATGTAGTTCTATAAGAGTGTGAAGTCTTCAAGGTGACATGTATTTCATGCTTTTGATTAATGATTATTTTAGAATGACATGTGGGTTACTTTTCTTAGAGAAAAGTATGAATCCATAGATAGATTCAAAGCATTTAAGGCTATTGTTGATAACAAGGTGGATTTGAATATCAAATGTTTGAGATCTAACAGAGTTGGAGAGTTTACCTCTAATGAGTTTAACATGTTTTATGAGAATCATGACATAAAGAGGCACTTGTCTGCCCTTAGGACTCATCAACAAAATGGAGTGGTTGAAAGGAAAAATAAGATTGTTCAAGAAGCTGTAAGGAATATGATGAAGGAAGCTAATCTATCAAAAGTCTACTAGAGATAATCAATACATACTTAATAGAGTTCTAGCCAAAAATAACAACATAAAGACTCCCTATGAATTGTGGTATGGAAGGATTCCTACTATCAAGTACTTTAGAGTATTTGGAAGTAAATGTTATGTCAAAATAGATGATTAAAACTCAGGAAAGTTTTATGCAAGGTATGATGAAGGTATCTTCCTTGGATATTCTACTAAAATTAAAGATTACAGATGCTATAATAAAAGGCTAAGAAAGATTATTAAGAACGTGCAAGTGTCAAAGTTGATGAAGATTTGTAGAATTCAGTGGTAATAGATGGATATGAGTTAGATGAGGGCCTATTTGTAGAGAAGAAGAAAAAGCTGAAGAATAGGAAGTGTAGATTGAAGAGGAAGAAGCTCTGGAAAAGACCCCTAAAACACTTAACTATGTGTAGGAAAATCATTCTAAAGAACATATTGTCAGAGATAAAAGGAAAGGTGTATTGAAAAGAAGAGGATTTGCTAAAGAAGAGGCAAATGTGTGTTTACTTTCTAAAGTTGAACCCAAAATATGAAGTGAGGCATGCAAAAATGAAAACTAGATAAAGGCTATGGAAGAAGAATTGCAAAAGATTGAGAATAATCAGATTTGGGAACTTGTCCCAAGACCAACAAATAAGAACATAATTGTTACTAAATGAGTGCTTATGAAAAAACTAAATGAAAATTGAGAAGTGGTGAGAAACAAGGCAAGGCTTGTGTGTAAGGGTTACTAACAAGTTGAAGGAATAGATTCTGAGGAGGCATTTGCTCCGGTAGCTAGAATGGAAGAAATTATCAGGATGTTTTCGACATTTACAACACAAAAAGATTTCAAAGTTTATCAAATGGATGCAAAGTATCCTTTTTTGAATGGAGAATTAGAAGATTTCTACATGGAACAACCAAAAGGACTTCAATTGTAAAATAAACCAAATATGGTAAATTCACATTGAAGAAGGCATTGTATAGATTGAAGCAAGCTCCTAAAGCTTGGTATGCAAGGTTGGATAGATATCTAATGCATCAAGGATTCAATAAGGGTATCACAAATAGTAATCTTTATTTCAAAGTTGAAAAAGATAAAATATATATAGTGGTTGTGTATGTGAATGACATAATTTTTTAAGGCCCAATGAGGCTATGTGTAAGAAATTTGTAGAAGAGATGCAAAAATATTTTTAGATGTCCATGTATATAGAGATGAATTTCTTCCTTGGGTTAGAAATAAATCAAATAGATAAAGGCTTTTTCATTTCAGAATCAAAGTATGTCAAAGAGATGTTGAAGAATTTTGGGATGGAGGACTCCAAACTAGTATGTACCCCTATGGTTATTAGTTGCAAGTTGAGAAAAAATGATGAATCTTTTAAGGTTGATGTGTAGTACCCCTCCGTTTATGCTTATGCTTTCTGTTGATACTTTTTCATACTGTTAGCCTTATGATGTTTTGTTGGATATTTTGATCGCTGGTTTTGAGCGATGGTGGATTATTTTGTGACATGATGATACTTGTTTGATGATTATTGATTTCGGATATGATATGATTTAGCGTAGATGATTACTTTATGTTGTTTATTGATATGTACATGCTTATGATGGACAAACAATATTTATTGAGTCAGTTTTCTGTGAAGTGTATTGGTGTGGAGAACAGAATTGTATCACTCGCTTGCGAGTGCCCTGCGATATCTGTGATTTTCTCCGCACGGTGTGTCTATTTAATGCTTAATTATATATATATATATATATATATATATATATATATATATATATATATATATATATATATATATATATATATATATATATATGTATGCATATTATTTGCTTGGTTGCAGGATTTGCAGGTACATGACACTGACTCCCCCTGTGTTATCAGGTCTGAGCGTGTCAAGACTCAATGGAAATGTTGAACGGGAGATAGTAGTTAGGTTTATCCTAGTCTAGTCTTTAACCTTGGTCTTAGTACATTGTCAGTTTTTAGTTTTGAGTTATAGGTTGTATTGTATTTTCTGTTGGTCAAATTGTTTTGAAAAGGGAAATATTGGTTAATTTTTAATGTTGGAATATTGTGCTTTAATTATTGTTATTTAATTAATATTTAAATATGATTGAAATTTACTTACTTGATAATTTAATACATTAGTTAGCTTATTTGGTTAAATAGTTGGTCTTAAAAAGATTAAACTATTTTAATTAAATAAATAAATTAATTAAGTTAAATTATTAAGTGTGTAAATTATATTGTATTTAAAAGAATTAGAAAATTAAAAAAATAAAATAAAATAAATTGCATGTGGTTTGAAAATTTGATTTTTAAGATTTAAATTTAAATAAATTAATTAAATTGGCATGCAAAAAGGGAATTGGTAAAAATTGCCGAGAAGTGGAGAAGATATTTCTCATAACCACTTCTCAACAAGTGTGCCAGTGCTTTTGATGAGGTTGTTGAAAATTTTGTTACGGGAGGTTATTGTGGATCTCGGGAAAATCACAGAGGTTGTTGAAAATTTTTCACGGGGAAATTAACGGAACTCTGGCAAAAATTCTTTTACTGTGCAAAATCTAAATTTCTTTGAAATTGTTACCTCTCTGGTTGTATATTTGTGGAAGATCCCTTGGTGGGAGGTTCTTTTGTGTTGGTTGGTAAAGCTTTTTGGGATTTGTGCGTTACTGGAAAAAAGGGGTTTCATCTACAGACAATCTTCTATTTACAGGTATTCTTCTTTTAAAATTTGATTTCTTTTTTGAAAAGAATCTTGAGAAAATAATAGTTAGTTTTTCTTGTGTTTAATTTCTCTGGAATATTTATAAAAAAATTACAGTAGGAAAGATCTATGAAATTTATTATTAAAGAGAAAAGAAAGAAAATTTTTTGCTGTTTGATCTTTAATCTATGTGAAAATGTTTTTAAAAATATATGTATATTTCATTCAAATGAGAATCAGCTATATATTGATTGAAAATATTCTTTAGGAATAATTTGTTAAATAGTTTAATTCCTTAGTTTTATTATAAGAAAATCTTGAGGAAAACAAAAAAAAAATATTAGTTAAACAACAGTAAATTTCTAGAACTATTGTAGGAAAACCTCTCTGGAATGTATTCATTAGAACACAGTATTTTCTTTCTACTGTAAATTTCGTATATATGTTGGATTTTTTTTTAAAATGAAATAAATTTAAATTATTTATTTTTACTGTTGCCGTACTGGCGAATTTAGACGAATTTTAATCAAATCCGAAATCCATTTTATTGGATTTCGTAATTCGCTGTTTAAGCGAAATTTCGTTTGATGAAAAAAATTAAAATAATAAATGTTAATTTTTGGAGGATTGGGGATGGCCGAAACCCTCCCCTCTGCCTTTAAGGGAAATGCAGCCCCTAAGGCTACGCACAACAGCCACCAGGGTTGCTGGGTGCAGCCCTAAGGGCCGCGCGGGGGTTTTCCCCAAATTTATTTCATATGAACTATTTTAAGAAAAATGAAAAATTTTATATTATATAATGAAAAACGTGATTTCCTTTGGTTGATTTAAACTGTAAGTTATAAATATATATAAATGTATTTATATATATATATATATAATTATATATATGTGTGTATATGCAAATATATATATATATATATTTATATATTTATGTAAATAATGTGGAAATAAATGAGTTATAATTAAACATATATATATAAATTTAAATTAAGTAAAGATTGAGGAAAATTTTAGAATATAATTTTATAGTAGAATTGTGAAAGTCAAAAAAATGGATTTAATGAAGTAGTTATTTTCTTGAGTTAATATGCAAATATATTAATTTTAAATGAGTACATATGGATTTAGTATTTCCAAATGGTAGAAGAATATTTCCATTAGTTTTAAATTGTTTTAAATTATTTCTTTCTGTGATTGGGAAAATTGGGAAAAGTTTCTAAAAATCAAGTCTTCCAGACCAACTGTTAAATGGGAATTGTGAATGTTAAGTTGAGTTCTTGTGTAAACTAAGGATGTGTACATGGATTTCTATGGTGGATTGATACCTATTTTATGAATTATGATTTGATGTTCATGTTTGGACTTTTAAAGTGTTTTTGGTTATATGTACACTTTGTTTACCCTAGATAGAAAACCTAGATACCCATGTTATGTTTAGGGGAGTGGCTGTTTGTAAGGGCCGACACACAAAGTGGTGTCAGGGTAACTTACAAATAGTTAACTAAGTCAGTGATAATTAAATGTCATAGTAGATAAATTTAAAATTTTTAACAAGATGTGCATGCCTCTCTTATGACTCTTGAGCTACTACAGTCATGAGTATAAGATGAGAAGGCCTGGAATGGAAAATCGGTGTCTCGTTTTCTTAAGAGACATTCGATTCTGCAACAGTATGCAATAGGGGCCGGGTTTCGTAAGAGGTTACCAGGGTAACCCAAGGATTGGGGGCTGGAACCTAGGAAGAAACACCAGGGTAACCTTTGCATCATTGTGATGACACTCCACCTAGAATAATAGTTAACCCTATGTTTGTGATATAATCAAATGTCCAATCTGGAAGCAATGTAACCATTAGATTGTTTGTACTAGTGTCTAGGGTTAGTAGATTAAGTCTAGGTAACCTTATTACTATCTCCTAGCAAGGGGGGTGGACCTACGGGTACCACATGGTTGGGTGGAACGTGCACCTTACTCCGTTGGGTCCCCAGTTTGATCGTAGCATTGAGAGCTTCATGGATGGAGAGCTCGCACATGGATTTCTTCTATACTTTTATCATTGTATATTGTAAACTTGTATTTGAAAGCATCCCTCAAATGTATAGGAGGTGAACAATGTAATTGTATTTGTAACTATTATTGAACTACCTCATCAAGTTGGATGAGTATTGTAATGTCATATCAATGCAATGTATGGAAAACATGTTTGTACTTTATTATATCTTGAATGGAAAATTTATTATTATGCAATGTTTATTTTATGTTATGATTTAATATGTGCAATGCAAAATACTTAAGTCACTTATGGAAAACTCAAAGTAGTGTAACGTCGTTTAACCTAAGAATGTATGCAATTAATTAACTTATAATTAAACTTAAAAAAAAAAATTATTACACCTTTATAACACATTTGCAACATTCTTAGGTTATTAAGACGGGGCATTACAGATTGGTATCAGAGCCAGGTTACAAACACTGGATGCTCTGGGTAATCTTGAGCCCATTAGGTTGACCTAGTACGTATTGTCGCAACTGATAACCTTGGTTGAATAGTATCTAAGACTCGTAATTGTTATGTGTAGGAACATGCATAGGTGAGGAGGAAGAGGTCATGGTAGAGGTCGAGGTGGAGGCCGTGGGCCAATCTCTCAGGTTACACCCCCTCCTAGTCCTCACCACAGTGACCAAGCATAACAGATGGGTTAGAGAAATGAGGAACAAAATCTTGTACAGTCAGAAGTAGAGGGTTCTCAGATACATCCACTTTTAGAGGAGGTCCTAGCTCGTCTTGGACCTAGACAGGTAGATGAGTAGGAGGTTGTGAGAGAGAGGGATAGATCCCCTAGGAGAGTTGAGGACACAGCACATCAGGATTCTATTATCGCTGGTCACATGAGGGATTTACTGAGAGCACGTCCTCCTACCTTTGATGGTTCAGGAGGAGGATTAGAGGCAGAGACCTAGCTACTAGATTTGGGTAGATGCTTTGCCATGCACCCTTACGGTAGCAATACCCATGCTAGATGCGCTATTATGCACTTGAGAGGATTCGCCTCTACATGGTGGCACCTAGAGGAGCAGAAGCTCCATATAGATATTGGTTCTGTGTCTTGGGAGATGTTTCTTGAGAGGTTCAGAGCACGGTTCCTGTCAGAACACTGGAGACAGCGTAGGGCTGACAAGTTCCATGATCTATGTCAGTTAGCTCTTTCTGTAGAGCAATATGAACGTAGGTTCTACGAACTCAAGCAGTATGCTGGTATTGGCAATGATGAGCCTATGCTAGTACAACATTTTATTAGGGGCTTAAATGCCCGCATCAGTGGTGGTGTCCGAGTCTTTGAGCCAAAGACTATGGAAGTCGCAGTGGAGAAGGCTCGCATAGTTGAGGAGAACCTTATTATGGCTTTAGGTGGGCACACAGGAGTGCAGATTGGGAGTGCCCCTGCAGCAGGTTTTAGTCAACGGGGTGGACAGGCACAGACAGGTGGTTCTTCCAAGAACCAAGAGACACCCACAAAGGGTGGGTAGCAACAAATAACACCTCAAAAGAACAATAACCCTCAACCACAACAACAAAACAGTCCTCAATCAGGAATGGGTCGTAACTGGTGGCACAACAAGCACAATAGGTAGGATCAGCCTGCACAGAGTGCTCAGTCTACTATCAGTAGGGGTAGTTATCAGCAGTCCAATGCACCTTCGGGTGGTAGAGGAATTGGTAGAGGAACAGGCACATGTTGTTATTCATGTGGGTAGCATGGGCACATAGCTAGGTAGTGTCCGATGAGAGGTTCTACTTGTTATGGGTCTCGACCTACAGTTTCAGAGCCTACAGTGGGTGATGTAGGACGAGCACATACAGTATATGTAGTGGTTAATGACCGCCAAGCCGATCACCAGAATACGGTGGTCGAGACTTTAGGTAAGTTAAATGGTGTTAGTGTTTCTATACTTTTTGATTCTGGAGCCACTGACTCCTTTATTTCACCTACCATTGTTGACCGTTGTGGTCTTGTGGTGGTAAAGCAAGGTGGTAAATGGCAAGTTGAATTCACCTCAGGGGTGAAAGTAGTAGTAGATAACTTAGTACAAAATTGTGAACTTAAAATGGGTACGTTAACTACCTTAGTAGATTTATATGTTACACCCTTAGGATCGTATGACATAGTTTTAGGTATGGATTGGCTAGCATCTTATCATGCTGTAATTGACTGTCGACATAAGACAGTTGGTTGCATTAATGATTTAGGTGCGAAAGTGGAAATCGTAGGTATTCAAAGACCTATCTCTTTGCGGATGATATCTGCTATGCAATTAAAGAGATGTCTTCGTCAGGGATGTCAACTGTTTGGAACAACAGTTATTGATTTAGATGAGGGTGAGAGTCGAGAGGTATCTCTTGATGATAATCCCATTCTTAGGGAATTCGCGGATGTGTTTCCCGATGACATTATTGGAATGCCACCGAAGAGGGATATTGACTTTAGAGTTGACCTAGTTCTTGGAGCTGAACCTATATCTAGAGCTCCTTATAGAATGACGACTTAGGAGTTAGAGGAACTTCGTATTTAGTTAGAGGAACAGTTAGAAAATGGATTTATTCGTCCTAGTGTTTCCCCTTGGGGAGCACCTGTCATCTTCGTAAAGAAGAAGGATGGATCTCTTAGGCTGTGCATTGACTATCGTCAATTGAACAAGGTTACGATTAAGAATTGTTATCCTTTGCCTAGAATCGATGATCTTTTTTATCAAATTAAGGGAGCTAATGTGTTCTCCAAAATCGATTTGAAATATGGTTACCATCAATTGCGTATAGCTGAAGTAGACATTCATAAAACTACTTTTTGAACTTGTTATGGGCACTACGAATTCACAGTGGTACCATTTGGGTTAACGAACGCACCATCTGTATTCATGAGTTTAATGAATGGTGTATTTCGTACATACCTTGATTGCTTTGTCCTGGTATTTCTCGATGAAATTTTAGTCTATTTGAGGAACATGAAGGAACATGAAGAACACTTGAGACATGTATTGCAATGTTTAAGGGAAAATCAATTGTATGCAAACCTAAAGAAGTGTGACTTCTTTCAATCTGAAATAAAATACCTTGGACATGTGATATCCGGTAAAGGTATTGCTGTGGATCCTTCAAAGATCCAAGCTATTGTAGATTGGCCCACACCTACTAATGTAGGTGAAGTTCATAGTTTTATGGGTCTTGCTGGTTATTATAGGCTGTTTGTAGAGGGATTTTCTAGGATAGGTCATCCTATTACTTCTCTTCAGAGGAAAGGGAAGAAGTTTGTTTGGACAGAGCAGTGTCAATTAGCTTTTTAGGTTCTTAAAGAAAAGCTAACTAATGCGCCTATACTCATTATTCCTGATCCTACTAAGGATTTTGTAGTTTGTGCGGATGCATCTTTAGAGGGATTGGGAGCAGTGTTGATGCAAGATGGGCGGGTGGTTGCTTATGAGTCTCGCAAACTCAAGGACCACGAATTAAACTATCCTACTCATGACCTAGAACTAGCTGCGGTAGTGCATGCATTAGTTCGTTGGAGGCATTTCTTATTAGGTTATCATTTTGAACTTCATACTGATCACCATAGTTTGCAATATATCTTTACGCAACCTAACTTGAACGCTAGGCAAAGACGGTGGATGGAGTTCTTGTGTGAGTACGATTTTGAAGTAAAATATGTTCAAGGAAAAGAGAATGTAGTGGCTGACGCTCTTAGCCGTCGTAGACATGAGATCTCTGCTACTACTCTTGAAGTTGATTTGAGAGGTCAAATAGTAGCTGCACTTCCTACTAATAGATTATATCAGGAAGCGAAGTCAGAGATTGAATCGGGTAGACCTTTAGAAGGTTGATTTGTAGGGTATGTCCTAGAATCGGATGGTATATTACGACATTTAGGTCGCATTTATGTACCTCATGTAGAGAGTCTTCGTACATTAATAATGATTGAAGCTCATCGAGCTCCGTATTCAGCTCATCCAGGTGTTAAGAAAATGCATGCCGATCTTCAGCAATTGTATTTCTGGCCTGGCATGAAATGTGATATTGCTGACTATGTATCGAGATGTCTTGAATGCCAGTGAGTCAAAGCTGAACATCATCATCCTGCTGGATTATTGCAGCCACATCTCATTCTCGAATGGAAATGGGATATTATATCCATTGATTTTATTGTAGGGTTACCTACGTCATCACGTCGACATGATGCCATTATGGTAACTGTTGACCGTTTGACTAAAGTAGCTCACTTTTCACCCGTTCGTTCATCATATAATGCTTCATCCGTAGCTAGGATATTCATGGAGGACATCGTTAGATTACATGGGATTCCTCATAGGATTATTTCGGATAGAGATCCTGTATTTACTTCAGCCTTATGGACTTTGTTACAACGTGCATTAGGTACGCAGTTGAACTTTAGTTCAACGTATCATCCTCAAACCGATGGTCAAACTGAAAGAGTTAACCAAATATTAGAAGATATGCTTAGGATGTACGTAATGGACCAACAATCACGTTGGGAGGATTATCTGTACTTAGTAGAATTCGCTTACAACAACGGATATCAGAGTTCTATAGGTATGCCACCATTTCAGGCATTATACGGTCGTCCTTGTCGAAATCCACTAAGTTGGGATTGACTTGAGGACAGAGTATTACTTGGGCCTGAGATGCTTCGTGACATGGAGCAACAGGTTGACCGTATTAGAGAGCATTTGATAGCAGCTCAGGATAGGCAAAAGAAGTATGCTGATGCGCATAGGATAGACCGACAGTTCACTGTTGGTGATAGAGTGTTTCTTCAAGTGCGACCGTGAAAGAGTCCAATCTGTTATGGAAGAGGCTCTAAGCTTGCACCTCATTTTGTAGGACCATTCGAGATCTTAGAGAGAATTGGTCCCGTGGTGTATCGACTCGCCTTACCACCCAGTTTGTCTCGTATTCATGATGTTTTTCATGTGTCAGTACTTAGACCATATCATCCCGACATATCTCATGTACTTGATTGGAATGCGTTATAGGTAGAGGACGGGCAGTTGGCTTTGGAGCCCGTGGCCATTCTTCAACACTGGACGCTCAGTCTCAGGGGTCGAGACGTTGATCAGGTGAGGGTCCAATGGGATCCTAGCTATGAGGCTTCAGCTACTTGGGAGGATGCGACACGCATGAGGGAACTTTATCCCTATCTGTTCGCAGGCTTTCAGAAGCAAGCCTGATCCTAGGGGGGGAGGATGTAGTACCCCTCCGTTTATGCTTATGCTTTCTATTGATACTTTTTCATACTGTTAGCCTTATGATGTTTTGTTGGAAATTTTGATCGCTGGTTTTGAGCGATGGTGGATTATTTTGTGACATGATGATACTTTTTTGATGATTATTGATTTCAGATATGATATGATTTAGCGTAGATGATTACTTTATGTTGTTTATTGATATATACATGCTTATGATGGACTAACAATATTTATTGAGTCAGTTTTCTGTGAAGTGTATTGGTGTGGAGAACAGAATCGTATCACTCGCTTGCGAGTGCCCTGCGATATCTGTGATTTTCTCTGCACGGTGTGTCTGTTTAATGCTTAATTATATATATATGTATGCATGTTATTTGCTTGGTTGCAGGATTTGCAGGTACAGGACACCGACTCCACCTGTGTTATCAGGTCTGAGCGTGTCAAGACTCAACGAAAATGTTGAACGGGAGATAGTAGTTAGGTTTATCCTAGTCTAGTCTTTAACCTTGGTCTTAGTACATTGTCAGTTTTCAGTTTTGAGTTATAGGTTGTATTGTATTTTCTGTTGGTCAAATTGTTTTGAAAAGGGAAATATTGGTTAATTTTTAATGTTGGAATATTGTGCTTTAATTATTGTTATTTAATTAATATTTAAATATGATTGAAATTTACTTACTTGATAATTTAATATATTAGTTAGCTTATTTGGTTAAATAGTTGGTCTTAAAAAGATTAAAATATTTTAATTAAATAAATTAATTAATTAAGTTAAATTATTAAGTGTATAAATTATATTGTATTTAAAAGAATTAGAAAATTAGAAAATAAAATAAAATAAATTGCATGTGGTTTGAAAATTTGATTTTTAAGATTTAAATTTAAATAAATTAATTAAATTGCATGCAAAAATTTGAATTGGCAAAATTGCCGAGAAGAGGAGAAGATATTTCTTAAAACCACTTCTCGACAAGTGTGCCAGTGCTTTTATGAGGTTGTTGAAAATTTTGTTACTAGAGGTTATCAGGATCTCGAAAATCACAGAGGTTGTTGAAAATTTTCAATGAGAAAATTAATGTGTAATCCCGCAAAATTCTTTTATCGCAGCAAAATATGAATTTCTTTGAAATTGTTACCTCTCCGGTTGTATATTTGTGGAAGATCCCTTGGTGGAGGTTCTTTTGTGTTGGTTGGTAAAGCTTTTGGGATTTGTGCATTACCGCAAAAAGAGGTTTCATCTACGTGACAATCTTCTATTTATTGCATTCTTCTTTAAAATTTGATTTCTTTTGGAAAAGAATCTGAGAAAATAATAGTTAGTTTTTCTTGTGTTTAATTCTCTCGAATATTTATAAAATTTTACAAGAGAGGGAAAGATCTATGAAATTCTATTATTAAAGAGTAGTGAAAGAAAAATTCTTCTCGGCCGCTTGATCTTTTAATCTCTCAAGAAAATGTTTTTAAAAATATATGTATATTTCATTCAAATGAGAATCAACAGAGGCTTATTTTGCAATATTCTTCAAAGAATAATTTGTTAAATAGTTTTAATTCTTAGTTTTGTATTATAAGAAAAAATTCGAGGAAAACAAAAAAATTAGTTAAACAACAAAGAAATTTCCGTAATTACCAGAGGAAAACCTTCCGAATGTATCTTACATTAGAACACTATTTCTTTCTATCAGAATTTCTATATATAAGGATTTTTTTAAAATGAAAAAAAATTTAAATTATTTATTTTTACCATTGCCGCATCGCTTAATTTAGAATTAATTTTGAATCAACCAAATCGCTTTTATTGATTTCAGAATTGCCATTTTACAAAATCGGCTTGATGAAAAAAATTAAAATAATAAATGTTAATTTTTGGAGGATTGGGGATGGCCGAAACCCTCCCCTCTGCCTTTAAGGGAAATGCAGCCCCTAAGGCTACGCACAACAGCCACCAGGGTTGCTGGGTGCAGCCCTAAGGGCCGCGCGGGGGTTTTCCCCAAATTTATTTCATATGAACTATTTTAAGAAAAATGAAAAATTTTATATTATATAATGAAAAACGTGATTTCCTTTGGTTGATTTAAACTGTAAGTTATAAATATATATAAATGTATTTATATATATATATATATAATTATATATATGTGTGTATATGCAAATATATATATATATATATTTATATATTTATGTAAATAATGTGGAAATAAATGAGTTATAATTAAACATATATATATAAATTTAAATTAAGTAAAGATTGAGGAAAATTTTAGAATATAATTTTATAGTAGAATTGTGAAAGTCAAAAAAATGGATTTAATGAAGTAGTTATTTTCTTGAGTTAATATGCAAATATATTAATTTTAAATGAGTACATATGGATTTAGTATTTCCAAATGGTAGAAGAATATTTCCATTAGTTTTAAATTGTTTTAAATTATTTCTTTCTGTGATTGGGAAAATTGGGAAAAGTTTCTAAAAATCAAGTCTTCCAGACCAACTGTTAAATGGGAATTGTGAATGTTAAGTTGAGTTCTTGTGTAAACTAAGGATGTGTACATGGATTTCTATGGTGGATTGATACCTATTTTATGAATTATGATTTGATGTTCATGTTTGGACTTTTAAAGTGTTTTTGGTTATATGTACACTTTGTTTACCCTAGATAGAAAACCTAGATACCCATGTTATGTTTAGGGGAGTGGCTGTTTGTAAGGGCCGACACACAAAGTGGTGTCAGGGTAACTTACAAATAGTTAACTAAGTCAGTGATAATTAAATGTCATAGTAGATAAATTTAAAATTTTTAACAAGATGTGCATGCCTCTCTTATGACTCTTGAGCTACTACAGTCATGAGTATAAGATGAGAAGGCCTGGAATGGAAAATCGGTGTCTCGTTTTCTTAAGAGACATTCGATCAAGAACAAGAGGTAATAGGGGTTTGGTTTCGTGAAGAGGTTACCAGGGTGCAACCTTAAGGATTGAGGTCAAACCTAGAAGAAACACTGTGGTAACCTTTTGCATCGCTAGGATGACACTCCACCTAAAGTAACAGATAACCTAGTGTTTGTGATATAATCAATTGTCAAAATATGGAAGCAATGTAACCAATGGTTTGTTGTGTACTAGAGTCTAGGGTTAGTAGATTAGGTCTAGGTAACCTTATTACTATCTACTAGCACGGGGGGTGGACCTACAAGTACCACATGGTTGTGTGGAACGCACCTTACCCGCTGGGTCCCCAGCTTGATCATAGTATTGAGAGCTTCCATGATGTGAAAGAGCTCACACATGATTCTCTTATACTTTTATCATTGTACAAACTTGTATTTTGAAAGCATCCCTCAAAATGTATAGGAGGTGAACAATGTAATTGTATTTGTAACTATTATTGAACTACCTCATCAAGTTGGATGAGTATTGTAATGTCATATCAATGCAATGTATGGAAAACATGTTTGTACTTTATTATATCTTGAATGGAAAATTTATTATTATGCAATGTTTATTTTATGTTATGATTTAATATGTGCAATGCGAAATACTTAAGTTGCTTATGGAAAACTCAAAGTAGTGTAACGTCGTTTAACCTAAGAATGTATGCAATTAATTAACTTATAATTAAACTTAAAAAAAAAAATTATTACACCTTTATAACACATTTGCAACATTCTTAGGTTATTAAGACGAGGCATTACATGATGAGAGAGTAGAGATCTATGATTGGTGGACTACTATACCTAATTGCTAATAGACCAGATATCATGCATGCAGTTTGTCTTTTGGCTAGATTTCAAGATCCTAGAGAGTCACATGTTGCATCAGTGAAGAGGATATTCAGATATTTGAAAGGAACTCCAAATCATGGCTTGTGGTATCCAAAGGATACTAGTTTCATATTGAGTGCTTATACAAATTTAGATTGGGCTAGTTGTGATGATGATAGGAAAAGTACAAGTGGTGGTGCAATATTTCTTGGATGCAAAATAGTATCATGGCTAAGCAAAAAACAAGATTCAATTCCTTTATCTACTGTAGAGATTGAGTACATTGCAACAACATCTTGCTACACACAAGTTTTGTGGATGCGACAAACGTTGAAGGATACCAAAGTGGTGTATGATGGATGAGATTATTCTATCTTTTGTGATAATACAATTTCAATCAATATTTTAAAGAATCCAATGATGCATTCAAGGAAAAACCATATTTGAATTAGATATCTCTTTCTGAGTGAGAATGTTATGGAGAATGAAGTGAATCTTGAGTATGTACCTACAATGGATCAAATTATTGATATATTCAAGCTAAGGCTCTTCCTAAGGATAATTTTGAGTATCTCTAGGAGAAGTTTGGGGTTATTGTCCCTCCTTTTAACTAGATGCATATGGATGCATTAGTCCAATGGATCTCAAAATTTATTCTTTGTCTGAATTGATAATTGCAGACAACCTCCTAGCGGGAGTGGGTATTTACATTGTTGAAGTATGGAATGTGTGTTGTCATTATACAAAGGTTGGTGATTTGGTACAAGTTGATGTCTACTCCTAAGGGGGAATATTTAGAGTAGTAAAGGAAAGAAAGTTGTAGAATAGTGGCGAGCAATTCTTCTAAGGGGGAGAAATAAAAAGTATGTTGGTTCAATGTCAAATGGGAAGAACAATGCAAAAAAATTATCCCTTAACATTGATGTAAAAGAGGGAGAAATAATCCTGTGAAAAATCCTATCCATAAAGGGGGAGAAAGTAATATGCAAAAATAAACAAATTGTAAAGGGGAGAGCAAGCGAGAAAGAACACATGTGAAGAAGATATGTGTATGTTATTAAGAGATGGTGTGTCTTTGATGGTTTTTCACATATTATGTTGCCATTTGTAGAGAAGGGGAATTGGATACTCATGAGTCTCTTTATTCTCAAGAGATTCCCAAGGGACAAACTGCCCTAATCTACCTCAAGGAACAATGTGAGAGTTCTAGAATCAGAAAGAGTAGGTCACAAAGGTTTTCTAGACAAAATGACGAGTTCTCAACTAAAGGATGAGAACATGGTGTGTTGGCATCCCAGAGGCACGCTAACATCTCATACGGACCAGAAAGAAAGAATGTCCTAGAAAACAACTTAGTGACTACTCATAATCTAATTACAAATAACTTTCAGAATGTGAGAAAGTAATAGAAAGTAATAAGATTGAAATAAAGTGAAGTATAAATGATAAAGTAAGAGAATAAAAGATAGAAAATTCTCACAATAATTCAAGTAATGAAGCCTCCAACAAATGAATGTCTTCAATGCTTGCATGCGTAAAATTTGGAGAAAATTTTGGGGCTATATAGAGGTTTCCCTCAACCAAACCCCGATTTTGGTGTTCCGACCTCCACAGACAACCAGATAGATAGAGAAAGATGATAGATAGAAATGAAATAAATGCATGAGTGATAAAATATGTCCCCGCTCGAGGAGGAGAACTCGTATCACAAAATATAGGTGACAAAAGCAATCCTTGCTCGAGGAGGAGAACTTGTATCACAAAATGTAGATGCAATAGACAAAGGATGTATGAAATCTTAAGATGCTTGCAAGCATAAGATAAGGGAGATATCAGTTGCAAGGTTTAAGGAAGCCAAAGAGAGAGAGCAATAGCTGCAAGAACCAAGAGACTTACAAAGAGCGTTGTAAGAGCTTGAGAGTGCTACTATAGCAAGATAACAAGAGGAGTATGGGAAAATGTCTAAGATAGAAGGCAAGGAGGAGAAGAAGGCCAAATGAGTTGAAAAGGTTGTTTTTAAGGAATGAAAAGAAGCTTCTTGAGCAGTTACAAGGCATCTTGGGCTATTACCATAAAAAAACTTGCTGACAAGTGACAAACATGCTCGAAAGTAGTTGTTTGAACATTGAAATATCATAGGACGCTAGCATGACACATAGACATTCATGCGACATGCTAGTCTCTAGGCA
>VDFB02100221.1:147448-209763 GCA_007258455.2 Sequoia sempervirens | reverse complement strand
AAAACCAACTAAAGAAAGTAATTCTTACAGGATTTAATTCCATTGCATGGTATAGGTATACATCCTTGAAAATGCATGCATCTTGTCATTATTTTGAATGATCATCATTCACTTTGTCATTGTTATCTAGCCTTAGGACTATAAATTAAGGCTCATATGTCTCCTAGGCACTTACACACATTGCTTGACTGTAGATTATCACTGCAAATATGATACTTAGTAAACTACCCTCTCTTTGGTTTATTTTCATTTAAGATGCATAGCATGGTTGTAACACAGTTGGCTATGGGTTGATGAAACTCATAAATAGTTATGAAAAAAATGTCATCATATGCATTGGATGACTATCCCATGTTTCTTTACTTTGAATTTGCTTCTTTTGAGAACAAAACTCCATTGTTGCACTCAAATACACTCTCCAAAATGGGTTGAGGTCTTTATTGTATTATCTAGGACAGACTTGACAACATCATGTTTGTACTCCTTTAATTTCTATTTTTTTCTTTTCACTTTAGATGATCATCATGCCTGAGTGCTATCATGACAAAGTGTTTGTATTTTCCAAATGTAGTTCATTGGAATACTAGTCCCACTTGTAATCCATAGTAGCTTCATATGTTTATGCTTTTGTGAGATTATCAAGGTTGTTATGCATGTTTGCTTCACTTGTGAATATAATCATGAAATGTCAACACCGTAGATGTAGAGATGACCCCTATTTTGCATTGAAACTCCAAGTTGGAAATAACTTGAGTAGGGATCTTACTGCCAATCATGGCAGTCCTGTAGCATTCTTTGGCATTAAAGATTGAAAGAATAATGCAAGACATGATAGATTGCATTACTGTGTTACACTCAATGCATCCTTTGTTGGTATCAAATGACTGAACTCTTTTGTTGATTCTTTCTTAATCATGCTTGCCTTGTACTTAAATAAAAAACATTTAAATTTGTTGAAAGGAAACAACCTATTGAATTTTTGAAAAGCAACAAACATTAATGAATAGTATTAATCTCGAATTGAAAATAGAGTGCATGTTCAATACCTCACCTTCACTGTTTGATTCCTTTTGTGCATGGTATCCTGATGTACATGGCTGCTCATCTAAATGTAAGCTCCATTTGTGTACTATTTTGCACCTC
The DNA here is from genome assembly GCA_007258455.2 of Sequoia sempervirens. Taxonomy (NCBI): domain Eukaryota; kingdom Viridiplantae; phylum Streptophyta; class Pinopsida; order Cupressales; family Cupressaceae; genus Sequoia; species Sequoia sempervirens. The sequence continues at coordinate 208,620 of VDFB02100221.1, read as the reverse complement.
TTGGTTGTTAGTAATGCTTTCAAATGTTCAAGTGTTGGCATCATTTGTGAAACACATTTTCTTTAAATAGGTATTTTGATGATCATGCTTAGCGGCTGCTCCATTGGAAGACATTGTTGTTTGAAATGCATTTATATTGTGAAGTGATTTGCTTCCATTTTGTTCATTGTATTTTGAAATACATTTTCTTTTGGTCCTTGCTATCCTATAGCATCAAGTGGTTGTTTCACTCCTCTATTGAGTGAATGATCATTGATTTTTTTAATGTAAAAAGTGTATAGTTCTTTGAGTTCATTTAGACTTGTCGTATCTTAACACCATATTATTTTTCTTTACTTTGTCATCAGCTCTTGTCACACAAAGAGCTTCCCATTGATTCCTATTGTCCCATATGCTTCTTTGATTGTTGTTGTCCTGTAGCATGAAAGGTAGCATGCATTTTTCCCTTAGGACTGCCCTAGTCTTCATGGTTTCCCTAACAATTGCTTGCTGCACCATAAGTTTGTTACTTGGTCTTCACAACATCTAAGTCCTTTTGATCTTGTGCAACAAACAAACACCATATCCTCACTTTAATCTTAGTGGGCAGACATATGTCATTTATGTTGGTGACCTAAAAGCTCACCATCCTAGGTGATGTGTGGTTTTCCAATAGGGTTGAAGTGAGATGAATTGGGTAGTATATCTCATGCAACAATGCATGATTATATTTTTTCCTTCTTGTTGCCTCATGATGGTTTCAGGCATGACTTGATATTTCCTTCTCTATTTTAATAGATAAATAATTGAACTTGATGCATCACTGAGATCATTTACTTATTTTAATAAAATGGATCTTGGATCCACTTAAGAAGATAAAAAGACATATCTAGCAAAGTATACTGCCCCTTTTGACATGACGACAACCTATTGATTGATTCATCGTGAAAAGATGAAGTGAGATTTTCTTGATAGCTCACATTATGTGTTGCATCTTTTGAATCTGATAATGAAATTTGACCAAATGGTGTGATTCCTTATTGATTTAATGCATCAAGAACATGTTTATCATTGATTTGATTAAGTTTCTCAATTTCCTATCCTTCTTAAAACATCAAAGGGAAACATGCTGGGCTCAACCCTTGTGGGACCCACATTTACACCAAATGGTGTAATTAGTTGAATTAGAGCAGTAACAAGATTTGTCCTAAATCTGCACAAGGAACAAACCAATTAGATAAAAAAAGCATATCATAGGTGTGTTTGATTACTCCTTTCTTTTTTTCAGGGACACTTATGGTATGTTTCCATTTTAATGCTTATAGACATCAGATTACATGTTTATGGATGTTTTTCATATATTTCGATCATGGACCTTTCATTGCTCTAACAACATTGTTTTATCCAATGCAGGAAACCTAGGAGCAATGAGAAGGATTGAGATGATGTGAGGCCAAGCCATGGGATTCATCATTCCACCAGGTAATGATGAGTCCCTTTTCATTTTATATGTAAATTTTATTTTTTGTTATCTGTAGGCATATAATATTTTCTTTATAAGCATTAGAATAGCTAGTCCCTTGGCTTGTGAGGGACATTATATGCTCATGATTATCAATAAAGATTACATTTGCAATACACATTGGTTCTCTTTCTTATTTTTCTGTAATTGCAAAATTAGAATAAATGCAATATGTTTGACAATCTCTCTTATGCACATTAATGAACTTAGCAAAATATGATGTATCTTTTAATGTTTAAATGAAAACACAAAAGAATAAACAATAAGTTACCTGATTTCAGTTGGAAGCCAAAATTAGGTAACATTTACATTATAATCTCAAGGACATGCCCTTATAGGAGTATCACCAATGTACAAGTCTAGAGAAATCCTAGCAGCATAACAATACACACAAATCAATTGTTCAAACCTCCATACCAAGAAGTGAATAAATAAGAAAAATAATACACAAAACCATCAAATAATTACAAAACCATGAGATAAAACCACCAAAAAATTTGGCAACCAAATATCTAGTGAGAAAACCAACACTCAAATCTTAAGATGAACTCACAAGTGAAAAATAGCATATTCCTTCCATGTGTCATAACCATGTAATAATCCACTCACCAACTTGGGCATTCTATTTTGGATCTATTATCTCCTTTCAAAGATTTCTTATGGTATATTGTAACACATGGCATAATTTGGTCAACCAATGTAACTCCCCTTACATATTTTTCTATGTATTATATATTTTTACATTTCTAATTTGGAGGCCATAACTTTTGATTTAAGAGGCCAATGGAGCCATTTTTAAAATAAAATATAGAGGTTGAAAAGATCTACACAACAAACATATTAGAAGCAATGTTGAACATTTTTTTTTGTTGGCCAAAACCAACTTTATAGCTTCAAAAGTATGTTTTATGCTTTAAAGTCTATAAACTACTTTCTTTATATCCTTAACATTAGGAGTAAGGTTGAGAAACCTTTCCTAATAGTAAGGACTCCAATATGGTTAAATTTAAATACTAAATATAGTTCTAAAAGGCTATTGGAGCAATGTGCTAGATTTGTTCCACACTACCTCATTAGGGCCTAAATATGTCATCAAACACCAATTATAATTATATGTTTGTTTAGTGGGAGGTAGGGCGAGCACCCTTCCACATAGGACTATGTGGAATGGTTGGGGTATTGAAGGGAAAAGTGGTAGTTCGCGTGGAAAGACAAGTTGGTAAACCAAGTGGGTAGTCTTTTCACTGAGTGTCATTTGGGCATGTTGCTCAAGATTGTAGGGTGGTAATTTGATGTATAATAAATGATTTTACTCCTATTTGTTCCTCTGGCATCAACAAAAACAAAATATAATTAGATGGATCTACAGGCGATCAAAGATTGCTACGATTCATCTCCCAGTTGGCATGCCATGACAAAACATCATGCATGATCCTGGACAGGTGGTGAGATCTAAGGAATTTAGGGAGGGTATTCATGTAGTTTCATAGCGTGGTATGTGTGGCAAGCTTTGGCAGAGGAAGGCCCTTAAATGTTAGCAGGTTGGCATGGTTTTTTCCAACTTTTGGTTTCATTTTTCTAGTTAGCTCTTTGTGGGTAGTCATGGTAGAATGATCAAAATTCATAGTGGAGATTTCATTGGAGGAAATGGTGACCTGGGGCTAGACACTCCCATCCAACTGGACATTAAGGTTAAGCAGACTGTCTTCAGGGCAATTATTGACTAGTGGTTGAAAAGGATATTATTAAGGATTGATCCTCATGCGGTGGTTGTAGTTAAAATGATTCCAAGCAAGGAATTTTTGGTGAATTGGGAGACATTCTGGGTTAATACCCACATCGTCTCTAGGTTCCTAGTCTCATTTCTTGATGTGAGGACACCAAAAGAAAAAGTGAAGGTGATTGTTTGCAAGCTCTTCAAGAAAGAGCTCCTGGGTGGCTTGGATGAAGTTTTGAAATCAACACTCTTGGGACATGGAGCACCTCATCCCCATGATCTTCCTCTTGTTAAGGTCCCTAGAGATGTCATCAAGATTTATCCCTTGCTTTTGGAGCTCAAAGGCATGGATTTAGTTAGACATCATCAGATTGTAGCATATGGGGTTAGTTTCCTTAATAAACTACTAATATTGGAGCTAGTTAATGGTTTCAACTAGGTAGCCAATTTCGATCAATTCACCAAAATGAATGGCTTCTAGCTGGTGATCGAGTGATGGGTTGGGTAGTTTAGGTCTTGTAGTCTAAATACTATAATTTTTACAGTTTTTATAATGGTGGCGGCTGGTATTTCCTTCTCTTGGTTTCTGTTATAGTATGGTATCCATCTTTGGTCTTGTCTCCCTAGTTTTAGTGAAGTGAGTGTAGGGTTTTAAGGGATTTTTGTTGTCAGGTTTTCAAGTTTGTAAATTTTTTGTGGCCGTTGGGGGCCTTTTTGCACATATGGGTAGTTGTTTAGTTACTAGGCTAGCCCAATATGCCAATTTTCTATAAAATTTGCCTTACTTGCTATGTAGATGAACTATAAAATTTTTGGAAATTCAATAGACGTGCCTCTCATGAATAAAAAAAAATTTATATGTTTGTTTCAATTTATTTTTTATATTCTCATCTCACCATAGGCAATAAATGTTAGTCTTTCTCTAAATTTGTTATATTCATCATGGTTTCCAATGTTGTAGTTTGTGTGTAATAGTTTCTCGTAGGGAGTATGACCATCAATCTTAGAAATGTGTGTGTATGTAGATACAAGATGGCAAGGGAATTAATGGATTTGGTCAATGTACAAACCAAGCAGATTTAACATTTAATGGTGTATCCATGGATCCTAGTCTTCACTTTTGTCTTAAACACAATAGTGAAGTTTGTGTTTGTTACTTATCTTTTAGTATTGTGTATTAGTGAATATCATGTTTTGTTGAATTGTGTATACGAATGTATCATTTAATTGTGTGTTGAAATTTCCTACCATCTAATGGTAAAGGACTTAACTTGTATGGCAACCACTGATTTTTTTGGGCTTCTTAAAATACCATTTATTTTTTAGATAGTTGAACCTTTGTTCTATCTAAATGTCTAATATGTTAGATAATACAAGTTTTATCATCATATTATATTTATTTATGATGATGAAGGTCCTTCATTATAAATTAGTAAGGTGGGTTTTCTTTTTAAAATGATATATTATAATCTAGCATGCCTGTGTTATGATTCCATGGTTTTTAAGTAGATTGGTAAACTCTTTCATTTGTTGCAATATCTAGCTTATAGGTTGTGTAGTAACACTTTCATTGTTTGAATAACTCTACAAAATTCTCTTATAGGAGGTTGATAACACATCAAAAGGAGAATTATGGACTTGTCAATGCACTTTGCATCAATCTATTTCATACTTTAAGGATCACACATGCATGCACTTTGAATGTTTTGATTAGAGGCAAAAGACAGGTTTTGAAGGGGCCCAGAACCCTTTACAAAAAGGAATACTTGAAGAAAAAAGGGAACAACATTAAACAACCATTAGCCCAAATTCAACAAACCACCAGCCAAAAATTAGCCAAAAACTGGCAAACACCATTACATATTGTTCAAAATTTTAACAGCTTCCATCTCACTAGCAGCAAGCTTCTGTCCCTTAGCCCCAGTATTAGAAACCTCAATACCCAAGGCCCCAACCTGATTTTTCAATCTATTCCCAGTCCTAACCCTAGGCCCACAAATTTTTACCTCGCAACTCAAAACATAACCTTTAGTAGCACCCTTAAAACAACGTCCTCCACCATCAACTTACCCTCAGTAGCCATAACATCAACAAACAAAATTTCATTTCTCTTTTTAGGGGAGAAATCCTTCACAGAGTCTGACATAGTCAAGACTTTAGGGGCTTCTCCACTCTTCATAACAACATTCCAAATTTTATCAATTTTCTCCTCAAGGGATAACATTCTTCCCTCCATACTTTGTTTCAGATTGATGGTTTCCTCCACCATACTATCAACAACAGTATTGATACCAGCCATAAATTATCAATTTGGCTTTGGATCGAAGGGTTTTCAGCCTTGCAAGCAATACTTCTAATACAAATATTGGTCCTATTGATCTCACAAAAGAACCATTTAAACAGTTTAGAAAGCACATTGACACTGTCACAGGCCAATCCCAACACATCAGAAATATCCTCCCTATCAAAATTTTTAATGTGATTTCCCACAACAAAATCCTCTTCAAAAGAACTCTCATGAACCTTATCAACAGAAGCATCCTTACCTTTACCAGCAGGGACAGGAGACTTCATCCTGCGAATGGAATTGGAAATTTTCTCTACAACAACCTTCCTCTTCTAAATCCTATATGCATCCTCTTTATTAGTTACTGCAACCTATTCACCACCCATAGCTCTAACCTTCTCTTACTTCAACAACCCTATGACAACACTCAGAACATCCTCACCATGGAAGCCACCATCTAGAGAGAGAGGGACATCCTTCTCCATGTGTTGACTAGGTTTCAAAGCCTTTCTCTTCTGGCTTCCCACCTCAAGTTCGTATACATGGCTAGATGCAGGGGGAGGAGAAGAAGCTTCCCCATAAAGAACACTTTTATCTTTGTCCCCCTTAGAAGGAACAATCGCCTCCACATCATCACTGCTAGTCATATAACCAACTTCAATCCATTTTCCTTTTCCTAGATTTACCCTGAACAAGGGATATGGGGCCCTCCTCTAAAGAGGCATACGAATCTAGGACATAGTCAACATCATCATCCCTATCTAACTCAAATTATTTATTTAAAATAAGCCTCCTCTTCCTCATTTTCTTAGAAGCCCTTTCCTCACCTGACTCAATTTCATAACCCTCCCTAGCTTTAGTAGAAATATCCTTAAGAGAAACAAGAGTTTTATGAACATCATAAGCTTTCACATGTTCATAAATCAAAAGAATCAACCCTGAATGCAGGACAGGGTTTTTGGGATTCTTCCTATGCTCTTTAATCCCACAATCCATCGACACCAACAAATAATAGGGAAATGATACCCATTTCTTGGGCCTAAAATGGTTAAGCAACAAAAAATGATAATTTTTAATGGATGTGTATCTTCCTTCCAGGGTTACATACCTCATGATTTCTTTGAATTTGAATGTTACACATCCTCTATGACAATATTATTGAAATATTTGTTTGTATAGAACATTGTGATCAATGTACAACAAACTCATTATGTCAATTAGTAAATATCCTCTATTCTAGCATCAAACATGGTTTGTTTGCAAAGAGAAAATAAAGATAATTTTTAACATGTTGAATTCTTTGGAAGTAATTTCCTTTGCATATGTTGAACATAATGCAACTTTAGAGATCCAAGCTACTATTTCTTCATAGTCCAAAAATTATAAAAATTATTCTCATATCATGTTTTTGCATATTTTGTATGTTTTATTACTTCCTAGTAGAAATAGTTTGTTACTAGACAATTGACTATTTTAACAATTCAAACCACAACTCCACCAAAAAATAACATCAATTTTATATATAACAAATACCTTTAATAATCACAATTTTTTTTATTGTATAAAAAAAATAAAATTATAATCTTAAAAAAAATAGCTATAATATCTATTATCAAGAGAAGGTGAAACTAACTCTTCAAAACTATGATTCCCACCTATTTTTGATGTTATATTATAATTTACATTGTTAATCCATGCCACTATGGGAGAGGGCCCAATAGTGGTGCGAGTACCAATAGTTGTCATAGTACATGTACATTCAAAGTCCAATATTCTAAAAGTATGGAACTAGTAATTGTAAGAGAGAACCCAATAGTTGAATAAAATATGCCCATTACATTCAAAAAGGAACAAATCATATGATGCCACATTGATGCATTAAAAAACATGACTTAATGTACCACTAGTGGTCTAACTTTTTTGGTGGGTCTATTATGACCCTTCAACAAAAAGCATGTTGATGATACCTTTTTCTCGATTTATGTGGGTGAAACAAAATATTTGAATTTTCCACATCCCTAGCCACTCGGGGATATAATTTTTTAATGCCAATGTTGCATATTCATTGCTATGTCAACCAATAAAGTTAGGGTGCACCACTATTGGGTCCTCTCCCCTACCATATCTTTTTCAAATCAAAACTACCTGGTTGGTCACCTACTACATATTGGCAAGCGCTGCAACCTATTGCACCCACCGCATGGGTTTGACCTTGGTCAAGGTGCAGTGCAAAGAAGAAAAATACGGTACTCTCGTGTACCCCATTATTTTATTCTCTTCACTTGGTATGGATTTGAGAGTTTTCCATTCCATTCTAAGCCTTCAAAATGGTGGGGATTCCCATCTCCTTAATCTTCTACAATTTTCCCAATTTGCAACATTTCAACAAGTAGCTACACTTCTCAAATAAGAATTGGGCGAGCAAGCAAATACCCCAAATTCTAATACCCAATTCAACAAATTAGTAGGAACTTGGAGAGTTCGGCATTACACAAAAGATGGCCTATATTAACTAATTCTTGGCCTTAATTTGTTGCTACTGAATTTGGATCAATGGGTAAAAGAGACCCCAGGTTCCAAAGCTAACTATGAGGAGCTTCTATTAGCAAATACTAGAAAGGGTATGAATGGTTTTGTCATTATTTGTCTGTGTAAAAAAAAGTAAATGAGAGATGGTCCTTTTATTCATCTTAATTTACAAACTTTTGACCTAAAATATTTTAGCTATTTAGTGCATTCTCTACCAGAGCTTGTGTGTGGGGAAATGCCTAGTCCACTTAGGAGTATCGACCTCTAGGAAAGTGTCCATATAGATAGACAAAGATCATTAAGCATTTGTTAGGTGTCTTTTATGTATTATTTTATTATATTCTATCAAGAACGATGCGAAATCAATGTGAATTAGTCATGATATGGAAAGAAACAACCTATTCCTTTTAGTCAATTGTTGATTTGAGGAGAGTGCAACTCATTCTATCTTCAATGATGTCATTAAAAAATTTTAAAGAAACTCTAAAAGGTGTATATTGATCTTGGTATAAGTCAAAATTAAATAAAAATTCTTAAGTACATATATTGAAGTGGCATCTATGATAAACCATAATTCATTTATTTGCTGATATGATATATCTCCCTTAATGTGGAGTAGCACATATTATCTATTATTAGGTATTTCATTATTACAAAATCTTATGGATAAAAAAAATGCATTAGATTGATCATCAATAACCACAAAAAATTCCCCATAATATTGTGGTGGTGTGTCCAATAGACATTTCAATTTGTTTCTTCATCTTCTATAATGGTTTGCATGGGATTAGATTGATCGTGTTCTAGAAAATAATTAGTGTTTATTTGAAAATTTTGGTTGGGAGGATCAACAAATTTCTTGTCCTCATCATTTATTACTTCTACAATTATTAGTTTGTTGTCAATAAAATCTTTTATCTTATGCTTTAAACCCAAAAATATTTGTGTATCATGTTGTAAGATAATGGATTATGATTTATTTCATTAGTCAAATCCTTATGATTAGTAGAAAGGAGATTGTTGAGCCAAGTCATAAATTCAAAGATCTAGGTGTCTACTCTTTGAATTTGTATTTATACATGTGGAGGATAAGAGAATAATTATAAATTTTGCATTGAATAACATATTGGTGAGGTGGACTATAAAACAAATAAACTAAAATATGTCCATATATACATTCATCACACTCATATGTCATATAGTATAAACCATCATATATTTATTATATAAATTATGGTATATGCAATCATTAGTATCCTAGTATATCTTTAATCTCTCATACCTCCTCTATCTCATCTATCTATTTCTCATTCATATGCATTCCACATATTATTTCATATCCTTCTTATCTATCTTATTTTTTACTCTTTCTTTCTCTAGTATATTATATTCTCTCTTGCTATCTATTCTATCTATCTCATGCATGCAATACATACATATAGATTATTGTATATAGGTGAAGTACTCAAAATATGCAATGTAAGACCACTTCAAATACTCATTAGAAATGTTAGTCTAAACACACAAATCTGCAAATACCTCCATGAAATAGAATATCTATGCTAAAGAAATGCCACAAGTAACAAAAACAGCATCAAGAAGACATTTTAAAAGCAAGATAAACACTTATTCCATGTTGGATTGGTGTCACATGTGCTAGTGACCCTTTCCCAATCCTTGATAAAAGCTAAGATGATAAAATGCAAATGGAGATGGTGGAGTGATGATGAACAAGATCAAATCTCAAATGAAGAGAGTAACCTTGCAAGAGATTGTGGAGGATTTGCTCAAAGATGAAGCATGTATTTAAAGATTTTCAAATGCTGAGAGTTGAAGAGGGACCAATGTGGGACTAAAGATTCTGCCAATGATAGGAGGACACTTGTCATCATGTGATTGGTTGATGTTGTGCAAGATTTGGGAAGAGTGCCCAAGAGGGGGAAATTTGAATTCAAATTTTGCAATAAATTTTGAGAGGGGGACAAGAAAGAAGAGCAATAAATGCCATATTTTTGTCATGTTGAGAGAAAATGAGGTTTTAATAAATCAATAAAATTGATTTATTGTGCAAGGGCTAGATCTAGATAATGCAAGTGGGATGGAATTAACATTAGATTAGGATTAGATGATGATTATGCTGATTTAATGCGATTAGGTGAGTTGACATTTTGAACTTTGATATTTGATTTATTTGAATTAGAAAATGATGGAATAAAATTTATGATTTGATTTAAATGGATTTTTGATTTATTTAATTAAATGGATGATGCAAGATGAAGGTTGAATGATAATGTTTATTTGATAAATGAGATTATTTAATGAATGGTTTAAAGTGATGAATTTTCCTAATGTGAGACCTAATTTGACTGAATCCGATCGAATGCATAATGTAAAATTTGCATGTCTACATTTTGCCCCTCTTTGAAGCAATGTACTTGTTGCGTTGGTTCAAAGAATAACTTTCCGCAATCGAAATTTAAAAATTTCATGATTTTTCAGATGCCCCAGCGGAAAGAAGTACACTGGTACATTGCCCCCTCGAGAGATTGAGCAAAAAGATTCGATTTGAGGGTCGATCTCGCGATAAAGAGATTCAAATGGATGGTTATGAATGATGATGCAAATGAGATGATTTTAAGATGCTTAGAATAACAAATCTATATTATCCTAAACAACTTAAATGATGATATGATATGAGATGGATGATGTAATATGCCATGATTATGCAATGGATGATTTATGAAATGCTTAGACTAACAGATCTATATTATGATGATGATTATGCAATGCATGTGAAATGATCGATGTTTCCTATATTTATGATATGAATGATATGTTGTATGTTATTTGTTTGTAGATGCGGGATGGATGCATGATGGATGCATGGCGAATGCATGATGTTAGCGTGGAAATGAGATGATGATGACAAGAGGATCCAACAAGTCCATGATTGGTGAGACTTTATTAGAGATGATGATGATGATAGATGATGATGATAAATGATGATGATAGATGGATGATTTGCTTATCAAGGATTGGGATTTTCAAAGGATCCTTTTTATTTTTTGATAACACCTAAAGCACGATGCATCAAGGTATAAAGGACCGGGATGGAATTGTACTTAGTGTGATGGACTTTATTTCGACAAATAGATAGGAGTATTCTTGTTCACACTTGACATCACGGAAACCTTGCTAGAAGCATTACCTAACAAAGCAAGTATTAGCCAGTTATTTTACAAGAGCGTCCAACAAACCGACAGACAAAATAATAATGATCGTTGCCCCATTCCTATCTCTCTAAATCCTTCGTTCGGATATCATCGAGAGGTCCTTGGAATGAGCGCAATAAGATAAATCAAAAGAAAAGATCAAGTAGACAAACAAGCCAATGTTCTTCATACCTCTAGCCAAAAGGATGTGTTTTGATAAGATAAGGATCCAAGGTGATATCCATAAATGATGCCCATTGTCGGAACGATATATCCTAGGACATGCATTGTACAGGATGATGATGGTTTGATAAGCTGATTGATAGGCTGTTGATATAAGGTCGACTAACATGTTTGCGACAGATCAAGAGTTTGATTTTGTGTTCAATGGTTCATTGTTTCGATTTTGATTTTATGATTGAAGCTTGATTTTGCAGACTGCTATGATTGTTTCTGTTTGTGTTGCCAAAGGATGAAGGTGATGATCAGTTTATTATGGATGATTGATTATTGTGGGTGAAAGCGAAATGAGGCGGATGGATTTTTTCAAATATTTGGATGTTTTTGATGTTTTTGAAATGTTTTGAGGCTGTTTTTGGTGTTTTTGGATTTTGCGATGTTTTGGGATTTTGATGTTTTTCGAATGTTTGGTTTTAATCTTCTATATATATAGGATGTAGAGGCATGCATGATCTATTTTTTTTCTTTTTTTCTAATTGAATTTTTAAAATTTATTTGGATGCAAGACAATGTAAACAAAAGGGATACAATTTTTTGACATTATTGTAGGTTCCATACATGTTATTAACCTCCATTTCTAGTATGGTTTGTGTGGGGGAACACTTCCTTCTTATCTCTTCTAGTTGTTTTCTTTCCTATTTTTCTAGTAGTTCTTATTTAATATTTTATCTTATTTTTCATTTGTAATGTCCCATTTTCAATTAATTTATGTTTGTGGACCAAAGGAATATTCCTAATTCTAGTATCTCTTTTGGTTTGAAATTTTCTAAGGCCCCAAAAGTCTCAAAGTGCAGAGGTATGTTCAATTTTCTAAGTGTGTGCAATATGCCAAAGTTTTAGAGTTTCCTATATTAATATGTGTTTTCTCTTAACTTTTCCTTTTCCTTTTTTACTATTAGAATATCAAACTTCCCCATCCAAGCATACCTTTCACCCCATCCTTGCTTCTATTCTCTTCTTTGTCATAATTTTGAATTTCTCCATCTCATCATCCTTTTTCCCCAAACCTTGCTCTTTCCTTACCCTTTTCAAAGTATTATGCTTCTCCTTATCAACATGCTTTTTTCCCAAACCCCAACTTCTCAATCCTTACATTGAGTTACCTATTATAGCTAGAGTTTTGGCCTTCCCCTACCTAAGTACCTTATCCATGCTACCCCTAAACTCTAACCCCTAACACTTTACACTACGGGATTTCATGTTCAAATATGTTTTTATTTGGGTGCCTAGTATGCCATGTACTTCCAATCCTTGATCCTTGACAAGTGGTAAGAGTCATTAGGTACCCTTGAATCTCAAACTCTAAAAAATCTCTCTTCTGCACTTTTATCCCCACCTAACTCCCTGCATGACCCATGTTACTATTACTAACCCAATTGGATGTTGTAACTGCTACAAAAGCATTTTTATTTCCCAAAAACAATTATTCATATCATAGAAAAATATTCACATGTACTCCTAGCAATTCAAAAATATCAAGATGCTCATGCAACTATTAATGTGATTAATGATGCCTTCATTGAGTACATTTTTTTGGAGATATTTTTGGATTCTCAATTTGGTTTGTTGTTGTTGTAATTGTTGGTAAAAATATTGACTAACCATTTGGCGATTAATTCATTCTTGATTTGAACAACTATTTCAATGATTTTTTCAAAGGTGGATATGTAATGTAATTATAATTGGAATGCCATTTTGGAAATTAATATTTATAAGAAAAATGTGTACAAGTTATTTCTTGAGTATAAATCTTGGACACCTACTATCTAGGCTTCACCATTTTTGAAGGAAGTGAAAAATCTCACTATATTTTTCTTTTGCATTGCAAAGATCAACATAATCAATTCACTCTCAAAATTGTAATAAAAAAATCCTACAAAATACTTTAAAATTTTGGGAAATTTTTTTGTTATCCTTTCAAGTAGATGAGTAAACCAATCTGAATCTTGTCCCTTGGGCTATAATAGAAGAGGTGACACCAATAATTACCATTGTAGGAAACCTCATGAAAATAATGTAAAACTCATGAATATGAATCTTCCATTCACCTTTTCCTTTGTATTTATCAAACTTGGGTATTTCAAAGTGTGGAGAACAAGGTTTTTTTGTAATTGAACTTTAAAAGGAATAAGGACATAATTTTTTGAACTTATATTCTTGACTGAAAGTTGAACCCAATTGAATAATTTTAAGGCTATCCTTTATATCCTTAAATTCTTGATTAACCAAAGGTTTAGATGATTGAATTTGTTTAGATAAGAAAATGTGGCCATAACTAAATTCGTACATTTAGAATTATTTTCATTGGAATCATGTTAAAAAACACAATCTATCCCTTTGTTCTTTTATTTAGTTTTTGATTAAAAAATAGAGAAGGGCCTTGATCTTGAAAGTTACAAAAACAAAACAACAAAACAAGAAACTAAGTCTAGACCAACCCAAACCAACCACAAAGACTAACATAAAGGCCAAGATGAACACCTAAAGCCAAAAGGAGGCACACACGCCTAAATCAAAATACCTAAAACATATTATCAAGACACACACACATAATATTCTCATGAGTAATGTTATTTTCATGTGCTTGAAAGTATTCATATTTTTTTATGGGAGGGGGTTCTCACATTCTTAATTTTTCAAGGTTGAAATCACTTAGTAATCGAGCTCATGATTTTATTAGTTCTTGAAGGATTTGATTTTAATATATTTTAATATATTTCAATATAAGTTTGAATTCTTTTTTTTTGAAAAACTTGACTATATCATCTTCATATTCACTATGGTTGTCTATTCTATTGTTATCATCATCATGGTCTTGAGGTGGTATATGCGAGTGATCTTGGGTATCCATGTTGTGGGAATTTTCTTGGTTACATGTAACAACTAGGGACATGCAACAATTGTACTATTTTTTATATGGATAAAATTAATTTCTTAGATATGATAAAATGTACCAAGATAAGAGTTTGACTCAAAATTTCATCAACCAAAATAAAATATAGTGAAAAAAACTCGGTAATAAATGAGTGTGTTGTAACCATAGATGATATATGACTTGTTATAAACTTAAATGTATATAGGATGGGCTATTATGGTTAAGGGTTGGACTTTTGACTTGGATATGTGATGACTATGTCATGAATATGAAATGGTCCCATGAATATAATGTAAGGAATTTGATATAGTTAAAGATAACTAATTTAAACCAAAAAATCCTTATACTACAAAATATGACAAATAAACTACTACCTATATACAAAAATTAAGAAACTTTCAAGTATTGGAAGTTTTCTATGCTAAAATTAAGAGCTATTTTCTATCTATTAACACAAGAATAATGTATAAATACTAATCATATAAACAATAGATTCAAATATATTTCCAACTAGAAATGAAAATATAGAGAGAAAAGAAATTGGCACTGGATGTTGAAGCTCACTTCCTAGGATGCCAACATGTAGTGCATACATCTTGATGTAGCACTATCATCCTTCTCCAATCAGCTCAAAAATTTCTACAATTCTCATCTTAAGTATTAAAGATGCCTTAACCTTCACACAAAAAGATGAGAAAAGTTTTGAGGGTTTTTTCTTAGTCAAATCCTCAATTTTTTCTTTCAATCTCCATGAAAAAGCAAAGGAAAATATGATAAAAAAGAGCTTTTGAATCCTAGCTACATTAAGGATTAAAAAAAATTTATAAAAGTAAAATGCTTGATAATGGTGTCAAACCTATTCTATAGAGAAAACCACCATTGAGTATGAATAAATTAAATAATAACAACAATAAATAGATATATTTCAATGTAAGGATATTTTTAGACAAATGCAAAATAATAACACACAAAAGAGAGTACTATCAATAGTTTGGGCTCCCTTGTGATAATTTTCACTAATTTTGAAATCAAACTCTTACTTGCAAGCTTCAACTATTGCAAGAAAAAGATCACAAACCAAGAATGCTTGCTTCAAGATTGTAGTAATGGCTTTAAAAATATTTTGATAGATTTTCCTCAAGAAAAGGAGGGGGAGATACTTTCATGAGATTCCCAAAATATCCATGTTAAATAAGGAAAAGAAGGGTTTTTTTCTTGAATTGGAGGGAAAAGGAATTAATTTACTGTTTGGGCGTTATGAAACACATCATAATTGGTTCACATGGAAAGTGCACTTTTGAATTTTGAAAATTCATTGGACATCAATGTGCTGCACAAATGTTTGCATGCAACATTATTGTTTGAAATAGTTATGCTGAAATTTAGACCATATGTTGGTAATAATTTTTGTTTTCTAATTGTAGAATAAAATCCTTTATTGTGAACTATAAAAATTATCATTAATTTTCAAATCTAGGTGAGTTAAGTGCACATGAAATTGCACTAGTATGTTCTTTGTGACACTACAATGGCTAAGGTTGTATGTTACCTAGATGTAATATGATTCTAACATGACTATGGAAGTTAGATGATGTTTTGGACTATGGTTAAGATAGAATTGGGTTAAGTATACCTATGATTAATTATGAACTAATGTTTAGGTGAATTGTGTTATGCTAAACTAGGGTTAGGTTAATTTAAGGTTGAGTTAATGTCGATTTAAAATTGGATTTCTCATTAAAATATGACTGAGTTAGTCTATGGTTGAGTGAACCTAGGGTTGATTTAACCTATGGATGAGTTAAACTAAGGTTGAGTTAAAATTAGGTTGAGTGATCCTAGGGTTGAGTCAACATGTGACAGAGTTAAACTAAGGTTGAGTCAAAATTCGGTTAGGTGAAGCCTAGGGTTAGTTGAAGTTATAGGCTAGATGGATAATGGTTAAGTTAAACTAAGGTTCGGTTGACCTATGGTTTAACATGACTTGATTTAAATCTACTAGGGTGGAGTAAACTTATGGTTGGTTTATTATGGGTTGGATGGAATATGATTAAGGTGAACTAAGTTTGGGTTCACCTATAGTTTAATTTGACTTTAGTTAAACTAACTAAGGGGGAGCTAACTTAGGGTTGGTTGATTACGGATTGATGTATTATAGTTAATTTTACCTAAGGTTTGGTTGAACCATGGTCTAAGTTGACTTGAGTTAAACTAACAAGGGTGGGGTAAACCTAGGGTTGGTTGACTATGGGTTGGATGATGGTTTATTTTGATTTGACCTTGGGTTATGTTGGAATAAGTTTGAGGCTATGGTTTTTGAGTTTTTATCAAATTTATTATTTTTGACTAAGTTGTGACTCATACAAAAATGAAAAAAAAGAAGAAAATCATAAGGCTCAAGATGGATAAGATTCCCATTGACTAGTTTGAAGTGGGAAGGGTTCATCTAAGTTCATTAAAAGACATATAATACATATTAACAAGCCTAAGGTAGAAAAGTATGTGTATTACTCTTTGTAGGATCACAATTATACCATGTGTCCAAAGGTTGGTAGCTTCAACCCATTTTATTGGGCCTAGGGTCAAAAAATTACTCACCAATAGTTCATATTTGGATAGTAATGTCATGAAATTATATTTCCCATGACCTCTCAACACAATTGGGTAATGTAGTCCAAAAATTTTTGCACTACAAGGAATGATGTCCAAAAGGATGCCTAACTAGGGTAAATGAGAAACCTAAGGGAGTCATATATATATATATATATATATATATATATATATATGTGGGTGTGTGGGTGGGTGATCCCACAAAGTTGGTTTACAATTTCTAGGAGATTTTGATCTTTGCTAAAATCACATATTTTTAGAAAATATAATGTTTTAATCCTTTAAAAGTTCCATTTAAATCATTCCAATTGAAGAGGGTTTGGTCAAACTACCTTAGATCAAACCCCCTTGGATAGAACCCTGCTAGTTTTAAACCATACCTATAATAGAGGCTCCTTTACACCTATCAAAATGCTGATAAAAAGCCACTTTTGATTTACCTTTTGGGGGATCAAATGAATTCATTTAATTTATTTTTTTTAAGTATGTATTCCTTATCATAATCTTCCCAAAAAGTATAATTTTAAATAAATTTAATTTTATTATTATTTTTTTATTTCTTGTGAATGTAGGTTTTTCACCAAAAATCAAGCTCTATGTTTTGCACATGTGAAAAAATAGAATATTATCAAAAAATAAATTTTAAAATATGAGTGTACCATATATTCAAGTCCTTGATCCAACAAAAAAGGAAAAATTGAATTTTGATACATAAACAAAAAGTTACGCGTTATATAGTCGCACTATGTCTGAATTGTAATTGGTTTGACTTTGAAACTTGATTAAAAAAATATTCAAAAAAAAATATCTAACCAAGTGGAAGCACTAGATATTGGAGTCACAAATCTAAATTTGAAAGAATTAAAATTTTATCCTTCATGGAAAAAAATTTATGTGTTATACGATGAGCGCCACTTTTTAAAAATATTGTTTTATGAAAAAAACTAGTTTTTGAGGGAGATGGAAAAAGAAGTGCAATCTTATTCAATTTTTTTTTAAAAATATATATTTAGAATCTATAGACAAAATTTCACAAAAATATAGTTTGCATCATCTTCAAATTCCTCACGGTTTAGCTGCTATAGGTGACCGAAAGTGAAGATTTAGTTCAAAAAAATTATTTTAGTGTCCAATTTGGCCAAAAATTGTAAACCACTATTGTGGGATCACCCATATATATATATGAAGGTACTTGAGGTTTGGTCCCATGTTGTAGGGGTGATTTCTAATGCCTAAGAATTCATGAAATGAAACAACTTCATTTCATGGAGTGCTTCAAAAATATTCTTCTTATCTAGTAATGACAACTCCTTGAATTTGTAAATCCTACCATTATATGATCTCCCACTATATCTATCAATCAAATGTAAACACTAGTAGACATAGAAAGAATAAAATTTGAGTGCTTATTGATGAGGTTTTTTCACAAGAAAAAATAGTTCAATCTATTTCTAATCCTCAAGATCGTCTTTTATCACACACTGAGAGAATATGTAGCCCATCCTTGGTGCAAAAAGTGGTATATTAAGTTTCTTTTTATTTCCAAGATAACCTTGTCATGCAAGAAAAGAGCATGCAAAGCCAATTACCAAGGCACAAATAACAACAAAAAATAAAAAAATAAACTACTGATAACCAAATAAACTATAAAGGATTCATTTCAAATGATCCAAAATGGAGTGTGAGATTAGTTTGAAAATTGTGTCTTTTTATATTGAAATTGTGTGGATCTTGTTAAAGTGGTTTTAATTATCTAGGTCTTCACCAACAAAAAATGAAAGTTAATAGTAAACTAATCAAGAAGATCAAATCCACAAGATGAAAAAGGGTTAGTTTAAATACTCAATTCTAATGCTATAAAAGATAGTAAAACTACATAGGTTCCAACATATTGGGGATAGATTCCACAAGGTAGGAACAAGCACCAAACATAATGTAGAAATTTCACAAGATAAGAACAAGTTCCATAAGTGATGTAAGGATTCCTAAGCTAGAAATAGATGCCTTAAGAGATGCAAGGATTCGACAAGATCGGTATAGGTGGTACAAGATATGCAAGGATGCCATAAGATAGGAAAATGCACTACAAGAGATTTAAGAGCACCAAATATAGGAGCATGTATTATAAGGAATGTATGGGCACTATTATTGATAAAGGTGTCTCAACCTTTCCCCTAATGTTAAAATTACAAAAATGTAGTTTTTTGGATATAAAATGAAAAACTCAAATTTTTAGGTTGGAGAGTT
Organism: Sequoia sempervirens; assembly: GCA_007258455.2. Lineage (NCBI taxonomy): Eukaryota > Viridiplantae > Streptophyta > Pinopsida > Cupressales > Cupressaceae > Sequoia > Sequoia sempervirens. Next base: position 189,402 of record VDFB02100221.1, on the reverse strand, counting down.
GGTTTTTGGCCAAAATAAATATTATTGATTTCTTGGAATCACCTATGTGGGTTCCTATTGTGCAAATCTCTTTGAGTACTTCAATCTTAAAAAAGGGGCCCAATTAGACCATCAGATCAATAATTATGGCCTTGTAAAGTTTGCATAAAAAATATAAAAAAATGTTGGATGCATAAAATTGTTGTAAAGGGGAGCTACACTTGACCAAATTATGATGCATGTTAAATGACACATCATAAGACATATTTTATTAAGAGATAATTTGAGTACCAATTTTGGATGGTGTTATCTCATGGGCTTCTAATTATCATGATATCTCACAGGTTTCTAATTATCATGATATCTCACAGGTTTCTAATTTTGGATGGTGTTATCTCATGGGTTTCTAAGTTGACATCATAAGACACTTGTTGAATTAGGTTGAGTATAGATTTTTATGGATATTATTAAGTTGTAATAATTCCTCCATATCTCTAGTTGGTGATGATATGATGAATACTTTCTCGACAAGTGTCTTGCAATCATGGTTTTACTAGATAATACATTTAATTGATTTAGAGTGTGGGTTTTTTTCTCTTAAAATCATTTTCCCCATGTAAATCTATGTTTTGATATATATTATTCATTTTATGTTTAAATATATTGGTATTTTTTGTAATTGTTTAAATATTTAAATTTATACAATAATATACTTAGAATATTAGTGTAGGAATCATTTCCACATATCCTACTTCCTTTCATTTGGTATTTGAGCTTGATCACCTTATATTATAGATTTTGGGTAGAGGGTTTTTTGCAATAATTTGTGTTTGAGTGGGAGCTTATGTAGAGAGGGGTTTGATCTTATTGTAGGAATATATGTTAAGAAAGTCAAGGATAGAGATATTAAAGTTCTTAGAAACAAACTTTGAGTTGTGGAAGCTCATGATAGAGGGTGTGCTCATAGACCAATATCTATGGGTTGTAGTATATAAATCCAAACCTACAACTACATCATAAGAAGTTTGGGACAATACATGGATATAAAACAAAATGGAATTATTTGATTCAATTTGGTTAATTTAATGTTGATAAATATGCATGGAGAGACTATTGTAGTGAATATTTAGAAGAACCTTGGAAAACATTATTGTTGCAAGTATGTGCAAATTGGTGTTGTCATTGATTTCAACAATCTTGTGTTGTCATTGGTGTCAACTGTATGTATTGAGGGAGATTGGTGTTGAAGATGAACAGTTGGTGTTGACTATGCTTTTATTTGTTGCATTATGTTGTCACCAATTAAGCTATTGTGTTAACCTCTAGTGTTGCTTTGATAAGCTTCTACCTATGGATGTAGTAGTGTTGAAGATGATGTGGATATGTCTCTAGTGCTTGGTTTCCAAGTGCTTTTGAGAAAAATTGATGAGGTTATTTTAGGGCTATTTCAATTGGGAGTAAAATAAATGATGTAGAGTTTCAGTTTTCTCTATTATGGATACCTCATGTCACTCACAGTAGCAACTTTGTTTAGGGAAATGTTAGTGCCCAATTTATATAAACCCTATAACCAATGATTTTGGGAATGACCCAAATTAGAGAGCAACTAGAGAAATCACAACTTTCACAGTGCAAAACCAATTTTATTTAGGTATTACGCTACTAGCATTATTCCCTTTTATTTTGTTTGTAAACAAAAGAAATATAATAATAATGGTAAGACCAACATCCAACTGGATGCATATTTAAGCATAAGAAAAGTATTAACACCCAAATTAGAAGGGTTCTACGATATGGTGAGGTAGAGTTTCATGAGAGTAGTGATTGCTTTCTTATCCTCCACCTCTCCTTCACGCTATTGTTCTACACCATTTCATCACCCATTTTCTAAACTGGAACTCCACTCAACCTACTTTGTAAAATCCCCATAGCCACCACCAAGTTGTCTTTGTCCCTACATTAAGGTTAGCACCCCCATTTAGTAAGCCTGTAGCTCGATTATTGTTTTCCCATTAGGGTTTTATTATGTGTTGTTGCTTCTGACCTATTCATTTTTTTCGTTAGTGTGAACTAGCTCAGCACAATTGGGGTTTACACTATGTAGTGCACTTCAAGTTTAAATATTTTAAATAATGAAATTCACCCTCAAACATAAAATAAGTTACCCTGAAATTCATCTACTTGGAAATACCTTTTAGTCAGTTTAGTTGAAAATGCTTTAAAATAAATCTTAGGGATGTTGGGTTGCATTCCAGTCTCATTTTATCTAACAGACTTTTTGAAACAGAACCTAAAATGCTTGCTTTTATAGGAATGGTTTTTCTTTGGGTACCTTACTGATATGTTACCCCCTTGCAGTGTCCCTTATGTATGAGGATTTTATGTCTCCACATATAAAGTACTTAATATAATTATTATTATAAGCAAGACATGCAACTCCTGGATTGATAGGGGACATTTTTTGTAGCTTTGGTTTCATACTTAATTGTTTCAACAATCGACTGCAATAAGTTTAAAAACTTACATCTTGTGAAACTAATTCTTAGAATTTGTCAATGAACTAATCAATAGTTATCAATGGAATCTGATTGTGCATTTGATCCTCTACCATTCTTGTACTATAGATGATGATTGAATACATGTTTGCCAATGCAACATTTTTGTGCATCAACTAAACAAGCATTGTGTACTTCTCCAGATTAACACAAAAATATGTAAATGTTGATATTTAAATGTTCAAATCCATATTTGTTCAATCAATAAATCAAAATATCACAAGAACCCTCACAACTATTAGAACGCACTCAACTACTAGGTCCTCTCCCCTATTTCTTCAAAGACCAAAAAAACCATAAAAATTATTGTGTTACCGTGTTCTTGTTGTATATTTTGTAACTATATTTTATTACTTCCTAGTAGTGATAATTTATTACCAAATAGACAATTGATTATTTTAACAATTCAAACAACCAATCCACAAAAATGAAACAAATTTTAATTATTATTATATAACAAGATACCTTCAATAATCATAATCATAATCTAAATTTCTTTGTAATATGATTAAAAATATGTTTATAATCTTTTACAAGAACTTAGCTACACTACCTTAGAAGGTGAAACCAACTCTTTAAAACTATGATGCCTGCCTATTTTTGGTGTTATAATTTACGTTGTTAATTTTTGCCACTACTCATACTTTTCCAAAAGAAGGTAATCTTGGTGGTCCCTGCTGCGTGTTGGCAAGCGACACTGTCTATCGCCCCAGCCGCACGGGTTCGACCTCGGGCCAAGCCGCAAAGCAAATGAAAAAGGCGGTACTCTCTAGTACCCCCCAACTCTTTTATTCTCTGCTCTTGCCATGGAGTTCAGAGGTTTCGATTCCAGCAGTCTAATTTTTCCAATTTGCAGCATTTCGACTGGTGGCTGCACTTGTCAAATAAGCACATACCCCTCATTCTAATACCCAATTCTAACAAACGATTAGGAACTTAGAGAGTTCGGCATTACACAGAAGATGGCCTGTACTATGTAACTAATGCTTGGCCTCAATTTGCTGATAATAAATTTGGATCAATGGGTAAAAGGGACCTCAGCTTCGAAAGCGAACTATTAAGGATATGAATGGCTCTGTCCTTATTTCTAACAGAACTTAGAAGAGAGATGGTATTAGATTGATCATGTTCTAGAACTAGTGTATATTTGGAAATTTTGGTTGGGAGGATCAACAAATTTCTTGTTCCCATCATTTATTAGTTCTACGATAATTAATTTGTTATCAATCAAATCTTGTATATTATGCTTTAAACTTAAACATATCTGTGTATCGTATTGTAAGATAATGGATTATGAGTTATTTCACTAGTCAAATCCTTATGATTAGTGGAAAGGAGATTGTTGAACCAAGTCATAACTTCAAAGATCTAGGTGTATACTCTTTGAAGTTGTATTTATACTCGATGTGGAGGATAGGAGAATGATTAGAAGTTTTTATTGAATAACAGATTGGTGAGGTGGACTTTAAAAAAATAAACCAAAATATGTCCATATATGCATTCATCACACTCATATGTCATATAGTATAAACCATCATATATTTATTATATAAATTTATGGTATATACAATCATTAGTATCCTAGTATATCTTCAATCTCTCATACATCCTCTATCTCATCTATCTATTTCTCATTCATATGCATTCCATATATTATGTCATATCCTTCTTTTGTATCTTATTTTCTATTCTTTCTTTCTCTAGTATATTATATTCTCTCTTGCTATCTATTCTATCTATCCTATGCATGCAATGCATACATAAAGATTATTATATATAGGAACATGTCCATCTTCCTTGTTATCTCTTTGGCATTGCCACAAGTTGGTTGCATGTGTTGCATTTGGCTTGAGATGAATTTATCCTCCTAAAACTTGCTTGGGGTGTGTTCTTTTGTGCTAACAACCATTGGTATCCTTGCAAGTTTTCGCCATTGGCCTGGGTCATTAGGTTACCCTTTCAAGTTTTCAACTTAATGACAATCCTGTAGATCTTTCCTATCAACATCATCCCCTAATTGAATCCATGTCTTATCCTCAAGATATGTTGGCTCTATATGCCAACCTCCAAAATGATGACTTGTGTAAAGATTCTTCTAAAAATGTATTGTAGTTAAAAAAATTACAAAATTACTCCTCCTTATGGCATTATGTTCTTGGAGATGTCCCAATTTATGTATGTGTTATTGGAGAATAGCTTGTTTTAGCAAATGGATATGTCTATTTATTTTAATTAATGTGAAGTCATTAATAGTGATAAATTTTGGGATCTCAATTGAGCCCACCATCTATTTTGCATCCTCCAAGAAGGTTGTTAGTGCACAAATCACAAACATACCACTTTCCTTAATCATTTTATTTGGTCCCTCAAACTTTCTCTTGATCATGTACTACTTGGTATTAAATTTGTAATTTTTTCATTTGTACCTCTAGGCTACCAAATGGGTCTATTACATCATAGGATGTAGAGGCATACATGGTCTAATTTTTTCTTTTTTCTAATTGAATGTTTAATATTTATTTGGATACAAGACAACACAAATAAAAGGGATACAATGCTTTGAAATTATTGTAGGTTCTATACATTTTATTAACCTCCATTTCTTGTTTGGTTTGTGTGCAAGAACACTTCCTTCTTATCTCTTCCAGTTGTTTTCTTTCCTATTTTTCTAGTAGTTATTGTAATATTTTATCTTATTTTTCATTTGTGATGTCCCATTTTCAATTAATTTTTGTTTGTGGAGCAAAGGCCTATTTCCTGTTTCTAGTGTCTCCCTTGGTTTGAATTAAGGCCCCAAAAGTCTCTAAGTGCAGAGGTATGTTCAATTTTCTAAGTGTGTGCAACATGTCAAAGTTTTAGAGTCTCCCATATTAATATCCATTTTATCTTAACTTTTCCTTTTCCCTTTTTACTATAGAATATCAAACTTCCCCATCTAGGGATACCTTTCACCCCCATCCTTGCTTTTATTCTCTTCTATGTCAAAAATTTGGATTTCTCCATCTTGCCATCCCTTTTCCCAAAACCTTGCTCTTTTCCTTACCTTTTTCAAAGTATTATGCTTCTCCTTATCAACATGCCTTTTTCCCAAACTCCAACTTCCTGATCCTTACATTGAGTTACCTATTAGAGCTAGAGTTTTGGCCTTTCCCTTACCTAAGTACCTTTTTCATGCTACCCCTAAACTCTAATCCCTAACACTTTAGACTGCATCATCTCATAGAGATTTCATGTTCAAATATGTTCTTATTTGGATGCCTAGTATGTCATACTTCCAATCCTTGATCCTTGACAAGTCGTACGAGTCATGAGGAACCCTTGAATCTCAAACTCTAAAACTCTTGCCTTCTGCACTTTTATCCCCACCTAACTCCCTATATGACCCATGTTACCATTACTAACCCAATTGGATGTTGCAACTACTCCAAAATGGTTTTTATTTCACCAAAACAACTATTCATATCATAGACATATATCCACATGTATACCTAGTAATGCAAAAATGCAACCATTAATTTGATGGTTAGGGTTTCAAGCCCTAGTGGTCCTCCCACCATCTCCAAGTCATTATTGTAGTGGATTTCAAAATTGTGATAAAATGGAAAAGGGTTTCCTCTTACCTCTAGGTGCCTTTGCACATTTTGACAAGGCAATTTCTACATAAAGGCATTAAAGATAATGACATCAAGGGCATGGGTGACCCCTATAGAATAAAGAAACCATATTTTCTCTCCCAAGGTGGTGTGAATATGTTAGAATGTGAAACCAATTTAATTATTATTCTAGTAGTAACAAATAGTCGACATTGAGTACCATGGTAGTGACTTAGGTATGTGTCTGATATGACTGAAAATAATGCGACTTTAGAGATCCAAACCACTATTTCTTCATAGCCCAAAAAGACATAAAAATTCTTGTGGTATGATGCTATTGTTACATATTTTGTAACTATATTTTATTACTTTGTAGTAATAGTTTGTTATTAAGAATTGATTATATCCCTTTTCAAAATAAAAATATATGGCTGGTCCCTTGATGCGTACTGGCAAGCGACATTGCTTGTTGCACTAGCCGCACGGGTTCGACCTCAGTCCAGGGACAGAAAAAAGAAGATAAAGGCGGTACTCTTTAGTACCCCATTCTTTTATTCTCTGCTCTTGGCGTGGAGTTGAGAATTTTCGGTTCCAGTCTAAGCCTTGAAAACATATGGTGGGGATTCTCATCCCCTTAATCTTCTTTCGTTTTTCTGATTTGCAGCATTTCGACTGGCGGCTGCACTTCTCAAATAAGAGGTCCTCCAGCAAGCACATACCCCTCATTCTAAGGCAAGTATCCTTCATATAGATAGACAAAGACCATTAAGTATTTGTTAAGTGTCTTTTAGTTATTATTTTATTTATAGTCTATCAAGAATGATGTGAAATTAATGTGAATTAGTCATGATATGAAAGAAAACAGCCTCTTCTTTTCAGTCAATTGTTGATTTGAGGACAGTGCAACTCATTCTACCTTGCATGATGCCATTAGAACATGTTAAAGCAACTCCAAAATGTGCATATTGATCTTGGTGTCAGTTACAATTACATAAAATTGCTTTAGTACATATATTGAAGTGGCATCTATGATCAACCATAATTCATTTATTTGTTGATATGATATTATCTCCCTTAATGTGGAGTAGCACATATTATCCATTGTTAGGTATTTCATTATTAGAAAATATCATGGATAGAAAAGAAGATGGATTAGATTGATCATGAATAACCCCAACAAATTCCTCATAAGATTGTGGCGGTGTGTCCAATAGGCAGTTAAATTTGTTTCTTCATCTTCTATAAGGGTTTCCACATGATTAGATTGATCATATTCTAGAAAAGAGATAGTGTATATTTGAATATTTTGGTTGGAGGGATCAACAAATTTCTCACCCCCATCATTTATTACTTCTACAAGAATTAATTTGTTGTCAATCAAATCTTGTATCTTATGCTTTAAACCCAAACATATTTTTGTATCATGTTGTAAGATAATGAGTTATGAATTATTTCATTAGACAAGTCCTTTTGATTAGGGGAAAGAAGATTGTTGAGCCAATTCATAACTTCAAAGATCTAGGTGTATACTCTTTAAAGCTATATTTATACTTGATGTGGAGGATAAGAGTGATTATAGTATAAACCATCATATATTCATTATATAGCTTTATGGTATATACAATCATTAGTATCCTACTATCTCTCCAATCTCTCACATATCCTCTATCTCATCTATCTATATCACATTCATATACACTCCATATATTATTTCATATCCTTTTTATCTCTCTTATTTTTTATTCTTTCTTTCTCTAATTTATTATTTTCTCTCTTGTTATGTGTTCTCTCTATCTCATGCATGCAATGCATACATATAGATTATTATTTATAAAAACATGCTCCTTTTCCTTGTTATGTCTCTATGCCATTGTCATGAGTTGGTTATATGTGTTGGATTTGTCTTGTGATGACTTTATCCTCCTAAAAATTGCTTGGGGTGTGTTCCTTTGTGCTAACAACCATTGGTGTCCATGCAAGTTTCACCATTTCCCTGGACCATTAGGTTACCCTTTCAAGTTTTCAACTTAATGACAACGGTGTAGATCTATCCTACCAACATCATCCCCTAACTGAATCTATGTCTTATCCTCAAGACATGTTGAATCTATACGCCAACCTCCAAAATGATGACTTACATCAAGATTCTTCTAAAAATGTATTGTAGTTAAAAAAATTACAAAATCACTCCTCATGGTATAATATTCTTGGAGATGCTGCAGTTGAGTGTATGTGTTATCACATTGGAGAATAGCTTGTTTTAGCAAATGGATATGTCTATTTATTTTAATTAATTTGAAGTCACTAATAATGATAGATTTTGGGATCTCAATTGAGCCCACCATCTATTTTGCATCCACCAAGAAGCTTGTTAAGTGTGCAAATCACAAACACGCCACTTTCATTAATCATTTTATTTGGGCCCTCACACTTTCTCTTTGATCATGTACTTGTTAGTGTTAAATGTGTATCTTTTCTATTTGTATCTTGAGGCTACCATTTGGGTCCATTACATCATAGGATGTAGAGGTATGCATGATCTATTTTTTTCTTTTTTTCTAGTTGAATTTTTAATATTTATTTGGATGCAATCCAACCTAAAAAAAATGGATACAACGTTTTGACATCATTGTAGGTTCCATACATATTGTTAACCTCCATTTCTAGTTTGGTGTGTTGGGGGGGCACACTTCTTATCTCTTCCAGTTATTTTCTTTCCTATTTTGATAGTAGTTCTCGTTTAATATTTTTATCTTATTTATCATTTGTAATGTCCCATTTTCAATCAATTTATGTTTGTGAACAAAAGGCCCATTTCCTAGTATCTCCCTTGGTTTGAAAGTTTCTAAGGTCCCAAAAGTCTCTAAGTGTAGAGGTATGCTCAATTTTCTAAGTGTGTGTAACATGTCAAAGTTTTAGAGTTTTTTATATTAATATGCATTTTCTCTTAACTTTTCCTTTTCCTTTTTTACTATTAGAATATCAAACTTCCCCATTCAGGCATACCTTTCACCCCATCCTTGCTTCTATTCTCTTCTTTGTTAGAATTTTGAATTTCTCCATCTCACCATCCCTTTTCCTCAAACCTTTCTCTTTTCCTTATCTTTTTCAAAGTATTATGCTTCTCCTTATCAACATTCCTTTTTTCCAAACCCTAACCTACCAATCCTTACATTGAGCTACTTATTAGAGAAGAGTTTGGGCCTTCTCCTTATCTGAGTACCTTATCCATGCTACCCATAAACTCTAATCCCTAACACTTTACACTAAATTATCTCATAGGGATTTCATGTTCAAATATGTTCTTATTTGGGTGCCTAGTATGCCATACTTCCAATCCTTGATCCTTGAAAAGTGGTAAGAGTCATGAGGTGCCCTTGAATATCAAATTCTAAAACTCTCGTCTTTTGTACTTTTTATCCCCATCTTCCTCCCTCCATGACTCATGTTACCATTACTAACCCAATTGGATATTGCAACTATTCCAATAGGGTTTTTATTTCCCCAAAACAACTATTCATATCATAGACGTATATTCACATGTATTGGACTAGCAATGCAAAATAATCAAGATGCTCATGCAACCATTAATGTGATGGTTAGGGTTTCGAGCCCTAGTGGTCTTCCCACCATCTCTAGGTCATTATTCTAGTGGATTTCATAGCTTTGATCAAAGGCAGAAGGGTTTCCTCTTGGTACCTCTAGGTACCTTTGCGCATCTCAACAAGGAAATTTCTACATAAATTCTTTAAAGATAATGACATCAAGGGCATGGGTGACCCCTATAGAATAAAGCAATCATGTTTCGTTCCCAAGGTCGCATGAATATGTTAGAATGTCAATTCAATTTTATTATTATTCTAGCAGTGACGAATAGTCGACATTGAGTACAATATTAGTGACTCGGGTATGCACCTAGCATGATCAAAGGCCATCAATTCAATTGAAGGTTAAACTGACAGAGAGTTGTCATCCACATTGAACATTTTTTGGTGAAGTTGGTTTTTTAAAGAGTTATTATTTATAGTAATTTTTACATGTGTTTGACATGTAGTTGCATGAGTCAAACTTCCCATTTTTGGAAATTTTTGTTCGACAAGAACTTTGCAACTCAAATGTCTAATGCTATGCAATGTCTTATTTTTTGCACTTTTTGAAGATTGTTGTAATTGCAAATATTTTCTAAAAATTAAAATATGAGAGATCTTTGCCTATGGATTTTTCCTAGTATATGGGAGCTTTGAAATCCAAGATATCCATGACTCAACTACTTCCATCAATGTAAAATATTTGTCTTTATGTCTTTATGTACTTGCAGACCACCTCATAAGAGATGCATGCTCTCTATTTTACATCTTTTGTTGAAAGGATTTGAAGTAATCCCAATGTGTGGTTGTGTACAAAGTTGCATCTTGAAAGTTCTTGACATGGTCATGTATCTAAGTGGCCACAAGTCTAGATTTTCCCATATATTTCCTACAAAGGTGGGAAATTAATTCAAGAAGTAGAATGTTAGGCATATGATCAATGTCCCATACCTAAAATGATAATGTGACTTCTTTGTGTATTCCACATTCTCTAAGATCTCTTGCTGCAATATCTCACATAGGTCGACATCTTTCCCCTCTACCATCATTCGATAGGCCACATGAATGGATGCCCTAGTTGCCAAATCCTCTATGTTTGTGTAATAAACTTTATATGTTATCCCCATTGTAGCATATTTCACTACGGGGTTTGTGATTTTCATGAAGTCCAAGCTCCACCCATTATATGTGGCCCCCATCAACTTGGTCATCTATGAATTTTTTATTGCCTTTTTATGTAGGACCTCCACTTTTGTGTGGAGTTTGGTTACCACCTGAATGGAGTCTTTCATGATCTTATAAGGTTTGTCCAATTAAAATTACTCATCATGGATCTGACTAAGGATGATCCAGACCCATGCCTCCTCTTGTATGAATTCTAAGAAGTCCTTTCATACATCGATTTTTTTCTTTGCAATGTGGTTGTATTGTGGAACGTAACTTTCACAAGAAAAAAGTCATTCACAAGGTTCCAAACTTCGTATGATCGATATTTGAGAGTGAGGCGTGGATATAATTTCAGATATATTCCATGTAGATTACTTCTATGGGTACTTCAAAAAATTTCCCCTCCTTATCTGTCTCCATAGCCTTGTAAGGAAACTTATTATACTTAGGCCAAGGTTTTGTGAAATGTATACTAGAATAAGAGTGAATATTGTCGTGATATAGCTTAGAATTTTTTGATTTTGATAAATTTATAGTTGCTAGGATTTTGCAACAAAGGAGTATGAGTACACAAGAGTCACAATTTTTGATGTTTGTTGATGGCTTTATGCTAGTTTTATAGTATTATTTCTAGGGAAGTGTATTAAATATTGTAGTCATTTTCCTCACTTTCTCATGTTTTTCTACTCATTATCTTTTGCTACAATCTATCTTGGATGGTGAAATTATACAATATTTATGATAAACTTTATAAATATTATAAAAAAATAATTTATGATTTTTTTTTTTTTTAAACAAAAGGCTAGTGCCTATAATTATATATTAATATTGTAATATTGAGATTTAGATAGAGGCCAAAATTATAGTACTGGTGTTCAGAGAACTATTATATCAAAATCAAAATTGCCACCAACAGAAAGTGACATTCGTAGGTTTTACAAAATGAACCCAATTTTGCAAATACAACATTTGTAGGTAAATATTTGGACTCAACACCGAGACATATAAACCAAAAAACCAAGTTAATACATTGATTTATGTATATTATTATTAGGGAACTTGCTTCTCATTCCTCCATTGGTCCATTGTTAGCAAAAGTGTCTACCCTGCTGATGTTCAAATCAAAACCATTCTCTCCTTGACCTTCGCCCAATTCTACACCATTTGGAGAGTCGGAGATGTCTCTTGCTAATGTCATTGCCCTATGTCCATGCTAAATGTGGTGAGAGAGGAGGAAGGAAACTACGAAGAACTTCTCCTTAAAATTTCCCATCATAAGAGGTCCAATTTCTTGAGCATGGGTGTTGAGAGTCCTATATAGCGACCATGGGTCATCATCACAAAGACCTTTCTTTATGGCTCCATACACCTCTTTAAAAGCTATTTTATTCCTGAGATAATGCTTTGGAAAGATGCCTCCAATGTAGGCCTTTCCTTTTCCCAATTTATACTCTTGAACAACCTCAAGGAGCTCATCATCACTGAGATAATTTGGGGAAACTGACTCTTGCACCACAATTGAGAGAAAATCAAACAATTGCACTAGGTCCATTGCATTCGACAGAAAGATGGAAAGTACTTCAGTGGGGAATAACAACCTGGGAGAACATGGACATAAAATTTATTTCCCTAGAATAGTTTTGATACTATCCTGTAGACTTGGGTATGAAATCTTGAAAATCTTGGATAATTCAAACTCTGAAACTTCCTCAAAAAAAAGGAAGTTCTTTCTCCCTAATTTTCACTTCAATCCTAAAATTTTTGGGCAAGTATTTCATCCTATATTGACACACGGTGTTGCAAGAGACAATGCTTTTTAGAAAATTTTGACCCAAAACTGTAACACAAGCAAGGATTACATTGCCAACCCAAACTGAAACCACACAAAGATTACTGAATGCACCCACAAGAAAATTAACATTGAAGACTAGAAATGAACCAGAGAACAAGCAATATGAGTGGAACCTAGAAGATAATTCCCAAGGAACATAGGGAAAGAGGAGGTTACCCTTAACTAAGTGCCCTTTAGCCAACAAAAGCTTATGATGCCATTTGCAAAAAAGTAGAAGACCCTGAAGAACCACACCTTTTTCAAACCATAATGCTTGAAACAAAGAGAATGACACCTTATAAATTAGGCATCATGTACGATGGTTGCTAAAGAACATCAATAGGTTTACATAGAATGCAAGAAGCTTAATTTTTCAATACAAACTCCACTATTAATTCTCACAAATGAAATCTTAGCTCAATGTTGTAAGATATTTGCAATTATTACAAGTAGTGTGAAATTAATACACTTGATAACCTACATTTACCACTTGTAATAAATGCACTTAGTTTCTTAGAAATCATTTGCCATTTGTTTTTTTATCATGGATGTGATTATCCTGTCATGCGCCACTTGTTGAAATCACAAAGAAGAGGATATTTGAAAATACTTGGTTGCAAAGATTTTAATGCATTTGTGTATATTTTTCTCTTGTTTTGAATTATGAAACACTTCCATTGCAATGAGGTACCACGTGTGTTTACAACACACAAAAATTACACCACCATTTGCCACCTATTTGTACCAAGTATTTGATGGAAAAAAGTTTGGTGTGTAGCGATCGCATGCCACTACACCAAGGGTGAACCCACAAAATTGGTTTACAATTGGAGTGAGGAAAGAAAAGTTGAAAAAAATGACCCCATGCTAAAAAAATTCATTTTTGGGGTTCGAGTGAACTAACAAGTTTGAACAAACCAAAAGAGGGTTTGCTAGAACCTAGGTTCGAGTGAACCCATTTAATGCAAGTTCCAACCATCCCACCAAAAAACACAATGAAAACCCCTTTTTGAAAGGGGGTTCAAATGAACCTTTGTTTGCTCAAACCCTCTTCTGGTTCAAGCAAACCCTCCTTTTCCCACCTTCTTGCTCTCTGGCACCAAAAAAGCTAGAATTTTTTTCCTTCGAAGCTCGGGTTGAGGATGAAATGGAGGAGACTTCACAAACCCAACTTGAATCAGGTAGTCCTCGAAACGAGCTATCCAACAACTATAATTTTAATATGTTTTGGTTTTATTATGTATTTATTTTCTTAGTTTTATCAAACATAGGTTTTTCAACGAAAATCAAGCTCTTTTTTTTGCACATGTGGAAAAATAGTACATTATCAAAAAAAATTGAAAAATATGAGTGCACCAGATATTGAAGTCTTTGATCCAACAAAAAAAAATGAATTTTGATACATACAAAAAAAGTTATGCATTATACGGTCCGCCTATGTCTGAATTGTAATTAGTTTGACTTTGAAACTTGATTTAGGAAAAAATATTCAATAAAACACTATCTAACTAATTGGAAGCACTATATATCAGAGTTACAAATCTAAATTTGAAAGAATTAGAATTTTATCCTTCATGGAAAAAAGTTATGCATTATACGGTGAGCGTCACTTCTTAAAAATGTTGTTTTCTGAAAAAAACTAGTTTTCGTAAGAGATGCAAAAAGAAGTGCAATCTGATTCCAAAAATTTTGAAAAAAATATTTTTGAAATCTACAGACGAAATGTCAGAAAACTGTAGTTTGCATCATCTTCAATTTCCTCACGGTTTAGCCGCTATAGGTGCCCAAAAGTGAAGATTTAGTTATAAAAAATTATTTCAGTGTCGAGTTTGGCCAAAAATTGTAAACCAGTATTGTGGGATCACCCCCAAGTAGGAGATTCCCTCCTGAACTTCAATGTGAGCAAGTACAACTCAATTTGTATTTGTAATAATAATTTGAAATGTAACACCAAGTGAACCATGAAAAAGAGGAAAAAGAAAACCTGCAAAAACAAACATTAGCTTTTAATTTTTAAAATTTTAATTGGCCACGACCAAGCATGACAAACTAATATCCTCTTCAAAATACCTTGCTTGACCATTTGAAAGAACTGCATCATCTTAGTCATGATCAGCCATCATATTGAAATGACTCTTTCCTTTATACATTACACCTTTGACATATTCATTTCATTGTTTATAATGGATTGCAATTCTTGTGTGATGTTCTTTAACCCTTCTTCATAAATTACTTCCTCCTACTCTTGCTCATATCCCATGTTTGCAAGTTTATCTGCCAAATAATTCCCTTCTCTGTAAGTATGCATGACCTACAAGTGTTCCAAGATATCAAGCAATCTGTAAACTTGAACAAGAATATAACTAATTTTTCAACTATATCGTTTTATGTCCCTACAAGCATTGATGATAACCAAACAATCATCTTCAACATGAAGCTTCAAACAATTAAGATTAATAGCCATTTGTAAACCTAACAACATAGCTTGCACTTTTGCAACATTTTTTGTTCCTAAAGGTAACTTTATTGATTTAGAACTAATAAGTAAGCCTTCTGAATTTCTCAACATAACCCTTGCACCAAATTTCCTTGGGTTTCCTTTAGAGGCTACATCAAAATTTAACTTGACAAATCCAAATGATGGAGGTATCCAATTTACCTTCTTTCTATCAACTTTATTGATGGCAGGAACTTGTAGGTTGCCACTAAAAGGAATTACCATATTTTTCCAGTTTTTTAATTATTTTGAGTCCTAATCTGTGAAAATTGAACCAACATGTTTAGCATTATGAACATAGGAATTTGTTATTTCACAAATTGAATTCTCCAACTTGTGTAGAACATGATCAATATATCCTTTTATTTTGCTCCCACTAAATACACCACAAGACCACAAATGGAATAACCCTCCAAAGACTTGCAAACAAAGATGATTAATACAGAAGTGGCCAACTTGTAATTAGGTACTTGAGTTTAGAAGGAAGAGGAGCATACCAACTTAGCTTTGCTTGTATGAAGATCCAACAAGAATTTGCAAAAGAGCGTTGCAATAAAAGGTGATTTATATCCTCTAAGGCTTTCCCACATAACACATACTTAAAAGTATTTGATATGCCTAATCTATGCAATCTTGAACTTGTCAAAATCTTATTTGTCAGGGCCAACCAAGTGAAACACCCTACTTTTTGTAACACTGTTGAATTATAACAAAAATTCAGAGCTCTTTGTGGCTTAGAATGAACATCTCTATTCATCATTACTTTGTATCCCAATTTTACTGTATAATGACCTGATTTAGAAGGAGCCTAGATAATCTTGTCAATAGCATTATGGACATAAATGACTCTACCACTTAACATGTTTAGAATCCCTTGTTGTACATCTGACAGTAAAGGATCTGCAATTTTTTTCCAAACCACTCTCCTTGAGAGCAAGTCTATTTTTTGAATGTAATCTCTTACTTTCAATCCCAAATTAGAGAAATATGTTGTATTAGATGGAATTCTTGAATTGTATTCAAAGGAGGATGTCCCTGCCATGAGTTTGAATAGAAAATTTCCTTTTCTACATTGCTAACCTCCAAAGTTATATAGGGGATTATACTTTTCTGCAAGTTAACAAAAATTTCCACATAATAGAACCTTATGTAGGATTAAGAATGGAAAAGATGCGGTCAAGTGCACTAGTGTCTGAATATTTTTTCTACATGATTTTGCACCACTTGTCCTATAGTTTGGAATACAAATGCCATACTAGCTTCACACCTAGTGAAATATTTCTTGCATTTAGGTTGTGAATTCCAGCTCCTCCTTTCAATTTATCTCTACATAAGGTATCTAGTGAGACAAGAGAGATTTTCTTTTTATCATGCATATTTCCTTTCCAAAGAAAATTCATGATCAACTTTTCAATATGCACAATAATAGTTCTAAAATCTTTTAAAACTACCATGTAGTAGTTTGGAATGGTAGAAAGAACTTATTTAATCATTAGGATCCTTCCTGAAATTGACAACCATCTTCCTCTCTAGCCTACAATTCTTGCTTGTATACTTTTTATGGTCTTGTCCCAGTAGGAGACCCTAATTGCACCAACAAAAAAAGGAATTCCTAAATACTTACATGGCAATTTTTCTTCGTGGAAACCCAAACTGTTGAAAATTTGTTCCTTTAAAACTATTGATGCATTAAAAACATATATATTTGATTTGGTTGGATTGATCTTTTGACCTGATGCAAAAGTATATTTATAAAGAACATACTTTATTTGTTTAGCATCCAAAATTGTAGCCCTACTAAATAAAATGGTATCATCTGCAAACAAGGAATGTGTGGCCATGATATATGTAGGAGGAATTAATATTCCTTTCCAATTACCTTGACTATGAACCATGCACACAAACCTACTTAATGCCTCAACCAAAATAATAAAAAATAGGCGACAATGGGTCCCCTTGTCTTACACCCTGAGTTGAACTAAAAAATCCTATCAGTGAGCCATTGACAAGGACTGAGAATTTATCCCCCTTCAAGCAAGAAATTATCCACTTACACAATTTTGAATGGAATCCAAACTTCTGTAGTACTTTCAAAAGGAAGGACCAATCCACCCTATCATACGCCTTCATCATGTCCAACTTGATAATCAATGATGGAATGGCATTCATTGTGATTGAGTGCAATACTTCATGAACTACTAAAGCTCCTTCCACTATTTCCCTCCTAGGAACAAAACCTCCTTACTCCTTTGAAATTATGTTAGGAATGATAGGCACTAGATGCAAATAAATTTCTTTTGTAAAAATCTGAGAAATCACATTACATAGTGAAATTGGCTTGAATTCAGAAAAAGATTTGATAGAAGATACCTTGGGAATGAGAGCAATATGAGTGACATTAAATTATTTTAACATCGTTCCTAAACTTTGAGACCATTCCAAATCTTTTAGAAGATCCTGACCAATGAAATCCCAACATTTTTGGAAGCAAGCAAGAAATCCATTTGGACCTGGGGCTTTATTAGGAGGCATAGAAAGCACTACAACCTTAAGTTCATCAAGCATCAATGGTTTAAGTAACATATCATTTTCCACATCATTTACAATCCTCGGTATTGCTTCCAACAATTCCTCTCTCTCCCTACCTACCTACAAAGGTTGGTGACCAGGTGCAAAAAGTAGATTTGTAAAAAATTTAACACCCTTTGCTTGTATATCTGCCTCTTTTGTTAGAACATTTCCTATGACACTATCTTGTATTGAGAAAATGGAACTTTTTGCTTTTTTTATTTGAGCTTATATGTGAAAGAACTTTGTATTTTTATCTCCCTCTTTTATCTAAAGCCCACGAGACTTTTGTCTCTAATAGAATTCCTCACGAGAAACCAATTCTTCCCATTCAGCTTACAATTGTGATTGTTGCTCAAATAAAATTATTCTTAACCCATTAGCTATAACTTGTGCATTAACTTCTTTAAGATTTTTGTAGATTTCAACTTTAGATTAGAAAATATTTTTGAAAACAGTAGTATTCCATTTCTTAATTCTTCCTTTAATGAACCTTATTTTCCTATAAAATATGTATATTAATGTGCCTTCCACCATAGGAGATAACAACCATCATTCCTTTAGCAAGCTTAAAAACTAAGGATGATGGAACCACATCATCTCAAATTCGAAAGATGATTTAGAACAAGGTGCAAGTTGCTTGCTTTGAATATCCAATGATGTTGGATAATGATCAAAACCTATCCATGGTAAAATTATAGACTACATTCCATAATTTTCTATTAAGAAATTGGATGTGATGAGGAACCTATCAAGACGCTCAACTATTTGACAAAAAAAAATCTTTTATTTGTCCATGTAAGCTTTCCATTTTTAGGAACAATGTCAATATGAGCATTATTTTGAACAAAGGTACTAAAATCCTCAATTTTTTTTGGTGGAGGTATGATACCTCCTTGATTTTCATCCAAAGATAAAATGGCATTAAATTCACTAGCCAAAATGACCTTAACATCACCAAATTTATCAATAGCTTGTGACAATGCATCCCACACCAACTTTTTACCAAACATAGAAGTGGGAGCATAAACATTAAAAATCTAGAATTCCAGATTGAAACGTGTTACCTTTACCAACTTCCAATTAATTTCACTTGAAATGGGCTCCAAAATAATAGATTTTGGATTCCATAATGCTATTAAACCTCCAGAAGTCCTTTGTACTTTTGATTGACAATATTTCCACCTTGACCATTTATTAATAACTGAGGTGAAATTTTCCCGAGATAACTTTGTCTCCTATAAAAGAACAATATCAGCCCCATAGACTCAATTTGTTGCTTGATTCATGCTCTCTTGCTAGGATAATTTAATCCCCTAACATTCTAGGATAATTTTTTCATATTGTTATCAGAGAGCAACAGGATCTCCTCAATATTTTTTTAATATTACCATCCAAAGTGGATTGTTTACCTACTGCCATCTCCTCTTGAAGCTTAACATGTGACTTGCGACCTCTTTTTCTAGGTGATGGAGACAAACAGGGGGACTAAGAAATGGATAAGGTA
The DNA here is from genome assembly GCA_007258455.2 of Sequoia sempervirens. Taxonomy (NCBI): domain Eukaryota; kingdom Viridiplantae; phylum Streptophyta; class Pinopsida; order Cupressales; family Cupressaceae; genus Sequoia; species Sequoia sempervirens. Next base: position 170,118 of record VDFB02100221.1, on the reverse strand, counting down.
GTGGAAAAATTAAATTCCTCATCTCCATATTCCCCTTGAAAGCTTGCATTGACAACATTAGATAACTGTGAAACTAAAAATTTATCGCCAACAATGGAATCCTTTAAATTAAAATTGAAAGGCAACAAAATAAAAAATTCATTCACCTCAAATTCCTTCTTAAATTCCTTTGCAATTTCATCTATTAACTTTGAAACAACCATTGATGTTACCCAATTTGCTATGCATTCTAAATTGCCTTCTTCTAACATGGATTGAAAACCCATGAAATCAAACAGTTCACCTCTTTTTTTTTAGCAATTGGAGTTAAAGAACCCATTGTTAACAAAGAAGCACAATGATTAAGTTGATGAACAGTGGAAAACTTTAACTCAGATACAAACAAGTTGAGAGTTATTTGAAAAATGATAAGTGGAGATACAAAAAAAATTTCCCAACCTGAAGCCAAAGAAATAGATAAGACCTAGAGTTGTGATGGATCGAGGAAATACCAAAGGCCTTAAAATCCTCAGAAGAAAACATGATCTAACCTTGTTTGTTAGATGTATCCTTTAATTGTAGAAAACTACCCAAACTATTATGTGCTAGAAAATCAAGCACAACTGACCAATTAACAGGTAAAGAAGTATGCTGCAAATGGCCATATTTATCACAAAATAGAGTTGGAAGCCTTGAATAAATATAGTTACTTGTGGAGCCTTTATAAATAGTTTTAGAACTCAACTCACTTAAAGTATTATCCCACCCATCAAAGATATCCAACTTGTTACTAGGGCTAGGATGAACAACAATTTGATCAGAGTCCTTAACATGAACACAAGAATGAAAAAAGGATACACTATTCAGGGAAGAAGTCTGAGATGGAGAGTCATCTCCTTCTTCCATTTTCATCTAAAAAGTATAAGTGGGATGAATAGGAAAGTGACATCTAGAAAAAAATATGAGAGGATCCTCAAAGGTAATTGACTGTTTCCATAATCCATACCTAGACTTGATAGTCAAAACATAAGGGAGGGTTCGAGCAACATCAAATAGAATAAATATCCTAACTAGCAATGAGGGATTTGAAAAAAATTAAAATCTTGAAGAAGAAAAATTCCCAACTGATTGCCCAATAATTCAATATGATGATATTCCCTATATTCAAGAGGTGCAAGCCTTGAAGCTGAACCCATAAAGGAATAAACTTAATCATATTTTGTGCATGATCAAAACTGTAGTCCATGGAGAAGTGAAAAGTCCATATCCCTCACACATCCAAGATTTTTTCCTATATACAACATTTCTATCATCTTTGGTAGAAAAAATGATAACAAAAAACAAAGGTAAAAAACTTGATTAGCTCCCTCCCAAGTTTGAAAAACCCAATTTTGCAAGAACTTAACATTTGGGGAGAATTTCAAAAACTTACAGACAAGGGCAAGCTCCTAAAGATCATGAACTTAAGGTTGCAACATTTCATTATTGAAAGTAACATGAACTTGACCCCCATTAGATTTGGACGAATCCTTTTGCATTTTTGGCACCCATACCTTCTCATGTCGAGCAAGAATCTTCATATGCTTGAGCCGAGGAGCATTATTCACTTTCATTAGGATCAAACCATACCTTGAAGCCTTCTGACCTGATAAAATCCTATTTTGAAATATAGGAAACGAGCATCTCAGATGCTTAATAGGGATAGAGTTTGGAAAATATTCTAGATACGAATCCAAAAGGAAAGGTTTGAAAGATTACGAGTGAGGAATAGGGATAAAATTAAGAAAGGAAGCCAGATGCAGAGTAGAAAGGTTTGGATTGAAGAGAGTTCCAGCTTTAACTGGTATGGAATTAGGAAATGTGGTCAGAGAACTCAAGTTAGAAACTACCTTAGACCAAAGTTAATGGTGAGAAGAAGTTGAAGACTTCCTTGAAGATATCAAATCCAAACCACATATATCAAAAATTGGTTGTTTTCCTTGAGAAAACAATCTACCAGGAATGTGTGGTTTAGAAAAAGGAGCAGAGATAGTAAAGGGTTGAGATAAGGAATGCCTTTGTAGCCCATAAACCCCATTGGAAACCCTTGGATGCACAGAAAGACCCGCGTTTTTCAAAAAAAAATCATTGGATCCGAAGGGTGTGCTCCCAAAGTTGCAGACAAATAATAATTGTGAATTACAATGAAGGTCGTCCAAGATAAAAATACAAAGAAGTTTGGCCAAGAGAGAAAAGTAATGTTGCCAAGTGAAGCGCCTCTTCACTTAATTATCTCAATAAATGAATAATCGTTAGGCTATATGAATTCATGTATTCATTCGAGGCTAGAAGAATGAGCCTAAAGCTGCTATAACATCAACAACCAGTGTGTTGCACAAATGTTTGCATGCAACATTATTGTCTGGAATAGTTATGTTGAAATTTAGACCATATGTTGGTAATATTTTTTGTTTTCTAATTGTAGAATAAAATCCTTTATTGTGAAATATAAAAATTATCATTAATTTTCAAATCTAGGTGAGTTCAAGTTGTAAGTGTGAAATTTCTCCAGTATGTACTTTGTGACACTACAATGGCTAAAGTTGGATATTACCTAGATGTAATATGATTCTAACATGAGTATGGAAGTTAGATGATGTTTTGGACTATGGTTAAGATAGAACTGGGTTGAGTATACCTATGATTAATTATGAACTAAGGTTTAGGTGAATCTTGTTATACTAAACTAGGGTTAGGTTAATTTAAGGTTGAGTTAAACTTGGTTTTCTCATTAAAATATGACTGAGAGATTCTATGGTTGAGTGAACCTAGGGTTGATTTAACCTATGGATGAGTTAAACTAAGGTTGAGTTAAAATTAGGTTGAGTGATCCTAGGATTTAGTTAACATGTGATTGAGTTAAACTAAGGTTGAGTTAAAATTGGGTTAGGTGAAGCCTAGGGTTAGTTGACTATAGGTTGGATGGATAATGGTTAAGTTAAACTAAGGTTTAGTTGACCTATGGTTTAACATGACTTGATTTAAATCTACGAGGGTGGAGTAAACTTATGGTTGGTTTAATATGGGTTGGATGCAATATGATTAAGGTGATCTAAGTTTAGGTTCACCTATAGTTTAATTTTATTTTAGTTAAACTAACTAAGGGGGAGTTAACATAGGGTTGGTTGATTACATATTGATGTATTATAGTGAATTTTACCTAAGGTTTGGTTGAATCATGGTTTAAGTTGACTTGAGTTAAACTAACAAGGGTGGGGTAAACCTAGGGTTGGTTGAATATGGGTTGGATGATCTAAGGTTAGGTTGAATGATGGTTTGTTTTGATTTGACCTTGGGTTATGTTGGAATAATTTTGAGGCTATGGTTTTTGACTTTGTATCAAATTTATTATTTTTGACTAAGTTGTGACTCATAAAAAAATGAAAAAAGGAAAGAAAATCCTAAGGCTCAAGATGGATAAGATTCCGATTGACTAGTTTGAAGTGGGAAGGATTCATCTAAGTTCATTAAAAGACATACAATACATATTAACAAGCCTAAGGTAGAAAATTATGTGTATTACTCCTTGTAGGGTCACAAATATACCATGTGTCCCAAGGTCAGTAGCTTCGACCCATTTTATTGGGCCTAGGGTCAAAAATTTACTCACCGATAGTTCATATTTGGATAGTAATGCCATAAAATTATTTTTCCCATGGCCTCCTCTCAACATAATTGGGTAATGTAGTCAAAAAATTTATGCAGCGCTACAAGGAATTATGTCCAAAAGTATGCCTAACTAGGGTAAATGAGAAACCTAAGGGAGTCATATATATATATATATATAAAGGTACTTGACATTTGATCCCATGTTGTAGGGGTGATTTCTAATGCCCAAGTATTCATGAAATGAAGCGACCTCATTTCATGGAGTGCTTAAAAAATATTCTTCTTATCTAGTAATGACAACTCCTTGAATTTGTAAATCCTACCTTCCCACTATATCTAGTGATCAAATGTAAACACTAGTAGACCTAGAAAGAATAAAATTTGAGTGCTTAGTGATGAGGTTTTTTCACAAGAAAAAATAGTTCAATCTATTTCTAATCCTCAAGATCGTCTTTTATCACACATAGAGAGAATATGTAGCCCATCATTGGTGCAAAAAGTGGTATATTAAATTTCTTTTTATTTCCAAGATCAACTTGTCATGCAAGAAAAGAGCATGCACAACCAATTACCAAGGCACAAATAACAACAAAAAATATATATATTTAACTACTGTTAACCAAATAAACTATAAAGGATTCATTTTAAATGATCCAAAATGGAGTGTGAGATTAGTTTGAAAATTGTGTCTTATTATATTGAAATTGTATGGATCTTGTTAGTGGTTTTAATTATCTAGGTCTTCACCAATAAAAAAATCAAGTTAATAGTAAACTAATCAAGAAGATCAAATCTACAAGATGAAAAAGGGTTAGTTTAAATATTCAATACTAATGCTATAAAAGATAGTAAAACTACATAGGTTCCAACATATTGGGGATAGATTCTATAAGGTAGGAACAAGCACCAAACATAATGTAGAAATTTCACAAGATAAGAACAAGTTCCAAAGGTGATGTAAGGATTCCTAAGCTAGAAATAGATTCCTTAAGAGATGCAAGGATTCGACAAGATAGGTATAGGTGGTACAAGATATGCAAGGATGTCATAAGATAGGAAAATGCACTACAAGAGATTTAAGAGCACCAAATATAGGAGCATGCATTATAAGGAATGTATAGGCACTATTATTGGTAAAGGTGTCCCAACCTTTCTCCTAATGTTAAAATTACAAAAGTGTGGTTTTTGGATATAAAATGAAAAACTCAAATTTTTAGGTTAGAGAGTTGGTTTTTGGCCAAAATAAATATTATTGGTTGCTTGGAATCACCTATGTGGGTTCCTATAGTGTAGATCTCTTTGAGTACTTCAATCTTAAAAAAAGGGGCTCAATTGGACCATCAGATCAATAATTATGGCCTTGTAAAGTTTGCACAAGAAATATAAAAAATTGTTGGATGCATAAAATTGTTGTAAAGGGGAGCTACACTTGTTGACCAAATTATGATGCATGTTATGACACATCATAAGACATATTTTATCAAGAGATAATTTGAGCACCAATTTTGGATGGTGTTATCTCACGGGTTTCTAAGTTGACATCATAAAACACTTGTTGAATTAGGTTAAGTATAGATTTTTATGGATATTATTAAGTTGTAATAATTCCTCCATATCTCTAGTTGGTGATGATACTATGATTACGTTCTTGACAACTATCTTGCAATCATGGTTTTACTAGATAATACATTTAATTGCTTTAGAGTGTGGGGTTTTTCTCTTAAAAGAATTTTCCCCATATAAATCTATGTTTTGATATATATTATTCATTTTATGTTTAAATATATTGATATTTTTTGTAATTGTTTAAATATTTAAATTTGTACAATAATATACTTAAAATATTAGTGTAGGAATCATTTCCACATATCCTACTTCCTTTCATTTGGTATTTGAGCTTGATCACCTCATATTCTAGATTCTGGGTAGAGGGTTTTTTGCAATAATTTGTGTTTGAGTGGGAGCTTGTGTGGAGAGGGGTTTGATCTTATTGTAGGAATATATGTCAAGAAAGTCAAGGATAGAGATATTAAAGTTATTAGAAACAAACTTTGAGTTGTGGAAGCTCATGATAGAGGGTGTGCTCATAAACCAATATCTATGGGTTGTAGTATCTAAATCCAAACCTACAACTACATCATAAGAAGATTGGGACAATACATGGATATAAAATAAAATGGAATTATTAGATTCAATTTGGTTAATTTAATGTTGATAAATATGCATGAAGAGACTATTGTAGTGAATATTCGGAAGAACCTTGGAAAACATTATTGTTGCAAGTATGTGTAGATTGGTGTTGGCATTGATTTCAACAAACTTGTGTTGTCATTGGTGTCAATTGTATGTATTGAGGGAGATTGGTGTTGAAGATGAATAGTTGGTGTTGAGTATTCTTTGATTTGGTGCATTATGTTGTCATTAGTTAAGCTACCGGGGTTAACCTCTGGTGTTACTTTGATAAGCTTCTACCTATGGATGTAGTAGTGTTGAAGATGATGTGGATATGTCTCTAGTGCTTGGTTTCCAAGTGCTTTTGAGAAAAATTGACGAGGTTATTTTGGGGCTATTTCAATTGGGAGTAAAATAAATGATTTATAGTTTTAGTTTTCTTTGTTATGGATACCTCATGTCACTCACAATGGCAACTATGTTTAGAGCAATGCTAGTGCCCAATTTATATAAACCCTGTAACCAATGATTTTGGGAATGACCCAAATGAAAGAGCAACTAGAGAAATCACAACTTTCATGGTGCAAAACCAAGTTTATTTAGGTATCATGTTGCTAGCATTTTTCCCTTTTATTTTGTTTGTAAACAAAAGAAATGTAATAATAATGGTAAGACCAGCATCCAACTAGTTGTGGATTTAAGCATAAGAAAAGTATTAACATCGAAAGTAGAAGGGTTCTATGATATGGTGAGGTAGAGTTTCACAAGAGTGGTGACTGCTTTCTTATCCTCCACCTTTCCTTCATGCTATTGTTCTACTCCATTTCATCACCCATTTTCTAAATTAGAACTCCACTCAACCTACTTTGTAAAAATCCCTATAGCCACCACCAAGTTGTCTTTGTCCCTACATTAGGATTAGCACCCCCCTTTAATAAGCCTATAGCTCGATTATTGTTTGTCCATTACGGTTTTATTATGTGTTTTTGCTTCTAACCTATTCATTTTTTTGTTAGTGTGAACTAGCTCAACATAATTGGGGTTTATACTATGTAGTGCACTTCATGTTTAAATCTTTTAAATAATGAAATCCACCCTCAAACATAAAATAAGTTACCTTGAAATTCATCTACTTGGAAATACCTTTTAGATAGTTCAGTTGAAAATGCTTTAAAATAAATCTTAGGGATGTTAGGTTGCATTCTAGTCTCATTTTATATCTAACAGACTTTTTGAAACAGAACCTAAAATGCTTGCTTTTATAGGAATGGTTTTTCTTTGGGTACCTTACTGATATGTTACCCCCTTGCAGTGTCCCTTATGTATGAGGATTTTATGTCTCCACATATAAAGTACTTAATACAATTATTATTTAGTGATATGAGATTTCCACAATCCATCATGAATGTATTTTGTTGTTTCTAGATTCGATTGTGTAGAAGTTTTTTCATCAACGTTTCGGATCACACTCTATGATCCATCATCACGATGTAAAACAAGAGCATGAGGATTTTATGATGTAAAACAAGAGTATGAGGATTAAAATCCTCATTCTCTTGTTTTACATCGTGATGATGGATCACAAAGTGTGATCCGAAATGTTGATGAAAAAAATTCTACACAATTGAATCCATAAACAACAAAATACATAATTATTATTATGAGCAAGACATGCAACTCCTAGATTGATAGGGGCATTTTTTGTAGCTTTCGTTTCATGCTTAATTGTTTCAGCAATTGATTGCAATAATTTCAAAAAATTACATCTTGTGAAACTAATCCACTGATAAAATGTTGTGAATTACATTCTTAGAATCTATCAATGAACTAATCAATAGTTATCAATGGAATTTGATTGTGCATTTATTCCTCTACCATTCATGTACTGTAGATGATGATTGAATACATGTTTGTCAATGCAATATTTTTTTGTATCAACTAAACAGGTATTGTTTACTTCTCCAAATTAACACAAAAATATATAATGTTGATATTTAAATGTTCAATGAATAGTCTATATCTGTTGAATTAATAAATCAAAATATCACAAGAACCTTTACAACTTTTAGAACGCGCTCAACTATTGGGTCCTCTCCTCTATTTCTTCAAAGACCAAAAAGCCATAAACATTATTGTGGTGTCATGTTCTTGTTTTATATTTTGTAACTATATTTTATTAATTCCTAGTAGTAATAATTTTTTACTAGGTAGACAATTGATTATTTTAACAATTCAAACAACCAATCCAAAAAAAAAAAAAAACTTTTTTTTAATTATTATTACATAACAAGATACCTTCAATAATCATAATGTAAATTTCTTTGTACTATAATTAAAAATATTTTTATAACTTAGGCCTATTTTTGGTTTTATAATTTACGTTGTTAATTTATGCCACTAATTATATTTCTAATAAAAAAAGATTATCTTGGTGGTCCCTGCTGCGTGTTGGCAATCGACATTGTCTATCGCCCCTGACGCACGGGTTCGACCTCGGGCCAAGCCAGAAAGAAATTTGGAATAGGCGGTACTCTCTAGTACCCCACTATTTTATTCTCTACTCTTGACATGGAGTTCAGAGTTTTCGATTCCAGCAGTCTAATTTTTCCAATTTGCAGAATTTGGACTGGTGGCTGCATTTCTCAAATAAGCACATACCCCTCATTCTAATACCCAATTCGACAAACGATTAAAAACTCGGAGTTCGGCATTACAAAGAAGATGGCCTGTAAGTCACAATTAAGAACATTTTAAAGCAACTCCAAAATGTGCATATTGATCTTGGTGTAAGTCACAATTAAATAAAAATGCTTAAGTACATATATTAAGTGACATCTACGATCAACCATAATTCATTTATTCGCTGATATGATATATCCCTTAATGTGGAGTAACACTTATTATCCATTATTAGGTATTTCATTATTAGAAAATCTTATGATAAAAAAAGATGCATTACATTGATCATCAATTACCCCAACAAATTCCTCATAAGATTGTGGTAGTGTGTCCAATAGACATTTCAATTTGTTTCTTCATCTTCTATAAGGGTTTCCACATGATTAGATTGATCATGTTCTAGAAAAGAATTAGTGTATATTTGAAATTTTTGGTTGGGCGGATCAACAAATTTCTTGTCCCCATCATTTATTACTTCTACAAAAATTAATTTGTTATCAATCAAATATTGTATCTTATGCTTTAAACCCAAACACATTTGTGTATCATGTTGTAAGATAATGGATTATGAGTTATTTCACTAGTCAAATCCTTATGATTAGTGGTTGAGATTGTTGAGCCAAATCATAACTTCAAATATCTAGATGTATACTCTTTGAAGTTGTACTTATACTCGATGTGGAGGATAGGAGAATGATTAGAAATTTTGCATTGAGTAACAGATTGGTGAGGTGGACTATAAAAAAAAAAACCAAAATATGTCCATATATGCATTCATCACACTCATATGTCATATAGTATAAACCATCATATATTTATTCTATAAATTTATGGTATATACAATCATTAGTATCCTAGTATATCTTCAATCTCTCATACATCCTCTATCTCATCTATCTATTTCTCATTCATATGCATTCCATATATTATTTCATATCCTTCTTTTGTATCTTATTTTCTATTCTTTCTTTCTCTAGTACATTACATTCTCTCTTGCTATCTATCCTATGCATGCAATGCATACATATAGATTATTATATATAGGAACATGTCCATCTTCCTTGTTATCTCTTTGGCATTGCCACAAGTTGGTTGCATGTGCTGCATTTGGCTTGAGATGAATTCATCCTCCTAAAACTTGCTTGGGGTGTGTTCCTCTGTGCGAACAACCATGGGTATCCTTGCAAGTTTTTGCCATTGGCCTAGGTCATTAGGTTACCCTTTCAAGTTTTCAACTTAATGACAATAGTGAAGATCTATCCTATCAACATCATCCCCTAATTGAATCCGTGTCTTATTCCCAAGACATGTTGGCTCTATATGCCAACCTCCAAAATGATGACTTGTGTAAAGATTCTTCTAAAAATGTATTTTAGTTAAAAAATTACAAAATCACTCCTCCTTATGGCATTATGTTCTTGGAGATGCCCCAATTTATGTATGTGTTATTGGAGAATAGCTTGTTTTAGTAAATGGATATGTCTATTTATTTTAATTAATGTGAAGTCACTAATAGTGATAAATTTTGGGATCTCAATTGAGCCCACCATCTATTTTGCATCCACCAAGCTTGTTAGTGCGCAAATCACAAACATACCACTTTCCTTAATTATTTTATTTGAGCCCTCAAACTTTCTCTTTGATCATGTACTTGTTGGTATTAAATTTGTAAATTTTTTATATGTACCTCCAAGCTACCAAATGGGTCTGTTACATCATATGATGTAGAGGCATACACAATCTATTTTTTTTCTTTTTTCTAATTGAATGTTTAATATTTATTTGGATGCAAGAAAACCTAAATAAAAGGGATACAATTTTTTGACATTATTGTAGGTTCCATACATGTTATTAACCTCCATTTCTTGTTTGGTTTGTGTGGGGGCACACTTCCTTCTTATCTCTTCTAGTTGTTTTCTTTCCTATTTTTCTAGTAGTTATTGTAATATTTTATCTTATTTTTTATTTGTAATGTCCCATTTTCAATTAATTTGTGTTTGTGGACCAAAGGCCTATTTCCTACTTCTAGTGTCTCCCTTGGTTTGAATTAAGGCCCCAAAAGTCTCTAAGTGCGTGCAACATGTCAAAGTTTTAGAGTCTCCTATATTAATATGCATTTTCTCTTAACTGTTCCTTTTTCTTTTTTACTATTAGAATATCAAACTTCCCCATCTAGGCATACCTTTCACCCCCATCCTTGCTTTTATTCTCTATTTTGTCAAAAATTTGAATTTCTCCATTTCACTATCCCTTTTCCCCAAATCTTGCTCTTTTCCTTACCTTTGTCAAAGTATTATGCTTCTCCTTATCAACATGCCTTTTTTCCAAACTCCAACTTCCCAATCCTTACATTGAGTTACCTATTAGAGCTAGAGTTTTGGTCTTACCCTTACCTGAGTGCCTTTTCCATGCTACCCCTAAACTCCAATCCCTAACACTTTACACTACGTCTCATACAGATTTCATGTTCAAATATGTTCTTACTTGGACATGCCTATGCCATACTTCTAATCCTTGATCCTTGACAAGTGGTAAGAGTTGTGAGGAACCCTTGAATCTCAAACTCTAAAACTCTTTCCTTTTGCACTTTTATCCCCACCTAACTCCCTATATGACCCATGTTACCATTACTAACCCAATTGGATGTTGCAACTACTCCAAAAGGGTTTTTATTTCTCCAAAAAAACTATTCATATCATAGACATATATTCACATGTATTCCTAGTAATACAAAAATGCAGCAATTAATGTGATGGTTAGGGTTTCAAGCCCTGATGGTCCTCCCACCATCTCCAGGTCATTATTCTAGTGGATTTAAAAACCATGATCAAAGGGAGAACTGTTTCCTCTTACCTCTAGGTACCTTTGCACATCTCGACAAGGCAATTTCTACATAAAGGCATTAAAGATAATGACATATAGGGCATGGGTAACCCTTATAGAATAAAGAAACTATATTCTCTCTCCCAAGGTGGTGTGAATATGTTAGAATGTGAAGTCAATTTAATTATTATTCTAGTAGTGACAAATAGTCCACATTGAGTACCATGGTAGTGACTTAGGTATGTGCCCAACACGATTGAAAATAATGTTGCTTTAAAGATCCAAGCCACTTTTTCTTCATAGCCCAAAAAGACATAAAAATTCTTGTGATGTGATGCTCTTGTTGCATATTTTATAACTACATTGTATTACTTTCTAATAGTAATAATTTGTTACTAGACAATTGATTATTTTAACCATTCAAACCTCCACTCCAAAAAAAATGACATAAAGTTTCACTATCATTTTTATATTATATAATAGATATCTTCGATAATCATAATCTATTTTTTTTTATCATTTTACAAAAAATAATTTTATAATCTTTAACAAGAACTTAGCTACACCTCCTCTTATAGAGAAGGTGGAACCAACTCTTCAAAACTATGATGCACGCCTATTTTTGGTGTTATATTATAATCTACGTTGTTAATCCATACCACTACCACGTCATGATTTATATTCCTTTTCAAAAGAAAATTATTTGGTTGATCCCTTATGCATATTGGCAAGTGGCATTGGTTGTTGCACCAGTTGCAAGGGACAGAAAAAAGAAGATAAAGGTTGTACTCTCTAGTACCCCATTCTTTTATTCTCTGCTCTTGGCATGGAGTTAAGAGTTTTCGATTCCAATCTAAGTCTCCAAAACATATGGTGGAGTTGAGAGTTTTCGATTCTAGTCTAAGCCTCCAAAACATTCTTTTATTCTTCTAATCTTCTTTTGTTTTTTCCAATTTGTAGCATTTGGATTGGTGCCTACACTTCTCAAATAAGAGGTCCTCCAACAAGCACTTACCCCTCCTTCAAAGGCAAGTATCCTTCATATAGATAGGCAAAGACCATTAAGTATTTGTCAGGTGTCTTTAGGTATTATTTTATTTATAGTCTACCAAGAATGATGTGAAATTAATGTGACTTAGTCATGATATGAAAGAAAACAACTTCTTCCTTTCAGTCAATTGTTGATTTGAGGAGAGTTCAACCCATTCTACCTTGCATGATGCCATTAGAACACATTAATCAACTCCAAAATGTTTATATTGATCACAATTAAATAAAAATGCTTTAGTACATATATTTAAGCGGCATCTATGACCAACCATAATTCATTTATTTGCTGATATGATATCATCACCCTTAATGTGGAGTAGCACATATTATCCATTGTTAGGTATTTCATTATTAGAAAATCACATGGATAGAAAAGAAGATGCATTAGATTGATCATGAATAACCCCAACAAATTCGTCATAAGATTGTGGTGGTGTCTCCAATAGGTAGTTAAATTTGTTTCATCATCTTCTATAAGGGTTTCCACATGATTAGATTGATCATATTCTAGAAAAGAATTAGTGTATATTTGAAGATTTTGGTTGGAAGGACCGACAAATTTCTTGTTCCCGTCATTTATTACTTCTACAATAATTAAATTATTATCAATCAAATCTTGTATCTTATGCTTTAAACCCAAGCATATTTATGTATCATGTTGTAAGATAATGGGTTATGAATTACTTCATTAGTCAAGTCCTTTTGATTAGTGGAAAGAAGATATTTGAGCCAATTCATAACTTCAAAGATCTAGGTGTATACTCTTTAAAGTTATATTTATACTCGATGTGGAGGATAAGAGTGATTATATTATAAACCATCACATATTCATTATATAGCTTTATGGTATATACAAGCATTAGTATCCTACTATCTCTTCAATCTCTCATATATCCTCTATCTCATCTATCTATATCTCATTCATATACATTCCATATATTATTTCATATCCTTTTTTATCTCTCTTATTTTTTTGTTCTTTCTTTCGAATTTATTATATTCTCTTGTTATCTATTCTATCTATCTCATACATGTAACACATACATATATATTATTATATATTTAAGACTGTGCCCCTCTTTCTTGTTATGTCTCTTTGTCATTGTCACGAGTTGGTTGTATGTGTTGGTTTTGTCTTGTGATGATTGTATCCTCCTAAAACTTGCTTGGTGTGTGTTCCTTTGTGCTAACAACCATTGGTGTCCTTGCAAGTTTCACCATTGGCTTGGTCCATTAGGTTACCCTTTCAAGTTTTCAACTTAATGACAACGATGTAGATCTATCCTACCAACATCATCCCATTACTGAATCCATGTCTTATCCTCAAGACATGTTGGCTCTATATGCCAACCTTCAAAATTATGACTTACATCAAGATTCTTCTAAAAATGCATTGTAGTTAAAAAAATTACAAAATCACTCCTCGTGGTATAATATTCCTAGAGATGCCCCAATTGACTGTATGTGTTATCCTATTGGAGAATAGCTTATTTTAGCAAATGGATATGTCTATTTATTTTAATTAATTTGAAGTCGCCAATAGTGATAGATTTTGGGATCTCAATTGAGCCCACCATCTATTTTGTATCCACCAAGAAGCTTGTTAAGTGTGCAAATCACAAAATTTATTTGTTGTAATGTCTAGCTTATAGGTTATGTAGTAACACTATCATTGCTTGAATAAATCTACAAAATTCTCTCATAGGAAGTTGATAACATATCAAAAGAAGAATTATGGACTTATCAAAGTGCTTTGTATCAATATGTTCCATACTTTAAGGCTCACACATGCATGTACTTTCAATGTTACACATCCTCTATGACAAGATAATCAAAAAAATTGTTTGTATTGAACATTGTGATCCATGTACATCTAACTCAACATGTCAACTAGTAAATATCCTCTATTAGGATCAAACATAGTTTGTTTATTAAAAAAATAAAGATAATTTTTAACATGTTGAATTATTTGGAAGTAATTGTCTTTGCATAAGTTGAACATAATGCAACTTTAGAGATCCAAGCCACTAGGGGAGAGGACCCAGTAGTCATGCACCCTAACTTCGTGCCTCTCAAAATCTAATTTCCCAATATCATAAAACTCTAAAAATTTAATATTGTCTTCCTCAACTAGTTTATTGCTTATAATTAAATTTTGAAGTTCTCATCATCAAATTTGATGCCTTAATTACATGTTATGGTAAAAGGTGTTCAAAACCACTCTTTTCCAACCCCCTACCGATTGTAGTCAATTACCACCCCCAAACTTCATTCTAACTTGCACCAATACTTGAGCACTTTATCATTAAAAAAAATCACTTCATCTTTTAAGTTTGAATGCACATTGTTCACAAATTAAACAACTTGTTATTAATAATTAATTAAATATGAACTACTTATGATTACTATTAATCCTAAAATAGAACATATTTTATTTATTACTTGAATAATTTTCATCTATAAATTATTATTAAACTACATATCATTATTAATAAATTATCTATAAATTATTATTAAACTACATATCATTATTTTTAAACTATCTATCAATCACTCATAAACTACATATTCAACCTAGCTAACCCTAAATTCTTTACGTTACTACAACTTAGTGTTACCTAATACTTTCCTCATTCTTTTGCCTAGCATGTAGCCATTGTGTCCATTGTTGAAGGCATTGGAATTCTACAATGAATGTGTCCATCACAAGTAGAGATGTGAGATATGCAACCATGCAAGGGAAAATGACAACCAAGCAAGTAAGGCTTGCATACATTGCTTTCTCTATTGTTTCTTGTTCTTTGTTTTAATATTTTTTTATTTCCAAGTTGCCTCCTCTTCCCATGTTCATGCTACCATCTGCAGACCATGAAGGATACACAACTGTGTCTATGGACACAAAAAAATTATAAGGGTTTGGAACTTATGGAGCGGTAAGGTCTTTTTTACCTTACTAGGGCTATGGCCCATATTTGTTGGTTTCAATTTTACAAAGAAGTTTTTTTCTAAAATTTTAAGGTTAGGGTTTATAGGTTTTCAAACTTTGAAGTTATTTTGGGGCTATTTTAATTGGGAGTAAAATAAATGATGTAGAGTTTTGCTATTCTTTGTTTTGGATGCCTCATGCCACTTATAGTGGCAACTATGTTTAGAGAAATGTTAGTTCCCAATTTATATAAACCCTAAAAGTTCTAGTAATTTTGGGAATGACCCAAATTAGAGAGCAACTAGAGAAATCACAAATTTCACGGTGCAGAACCATTTTTATTTAGGTATCACATCACTAGAATTATTCCCTTTTATTTTGTTTGTAAACAAAAGAAATATAATAATAATGGTAAGACTAGCGTCTAATTGGATGCAGATTTAAGCATAAGAAAAAAACTAATACCCAAAGTAAAAGGGGTCTACGACATTGTTAGGCAAAGATTCACAAGAGTGGTGGTTGCTTTTTGATCCTCCCCCTTTCCTTCACGATATTGTTCTACTCCATTTCATCACCCATTTTCTAAACTGGAACTCCACTCAGCCTACTTTGTATAATCTCCATAGTTGTCGCCATGTTGTCTTTGTCCCTACAATAGGGTTAGCACCCCCCTTCAGTAATCCTATAGCTCGATTATTGTTTGTCCATTAGGGTTTTATTATGTGTTGTTGCTTCTGACCTATTCATTTTTTCGTTAGTGTGAATGAGATTAACACAATTGGGGTTTACACGATGTAGTGCACTTTAGGTTTAAATCTTTTAAATAATGAAATTCACCCTCAAACATAAAATAAGTTGCCCTAAAATTCATCTACTTGGAAATACCTTTTAGGCAGTTCAATTGAAAATTCTTTAAAGGAAATCTCAAGGATGTTAGGTTGCATTCCAGTCTCATTTTATCTAATAGACTTTTTAAAATAGAACCTAAAATGCTTGATTTTGTAGGAGCGATTTTTCTTTGGGTACCTTACTAATATGTTACCCCCTTGCAGTGTCCCTTACGTATAAGGATTTTATGTCTCCACATATAAAGTACTTAATATTATTATTATGAGCAAGACATGCAACTCTTGGATTGATAGGGGACATTTTTTTGTAGCTTTGGTTTCATGTTTAACTATTTCAACAATTGATTGCAATAAGTTCAAATACTTTTGTCTTGTGAAACTAATTCACTGATAAACTATTGTGAATTACATTCTTAGAATCATCTGTCAATGAACTAATCAATAGTTATCAATGGAATCTGATTGTGCATTTGATCATCTACCATTCCTGTAACGTAGATGATGATTGAATACATGTTTTCCAATGCAACATTTCTATGTATCAACTTCAGGTATTGTTTACTTCTCCATATTAATACAAAAGTCTATAAATGTTGATATTTAAATGTTCAATGAATAATTTATATATATTCAATTGCTAAATCAAAATATCACAAGAACCCTCACAACTATTAGAACACGGTCAAGGTCCTCTCCCCTATTTCTACAAAGACTAAAAAGCCATAAACATTATTGTGTTGTTGTGTTCTTGTTGTATATTTTGGAACTATATTTATTACTTCCTAGTACTAATAATTTATTACTAGGTAGACAATTGATTATTTTAACAATTCAAACTACCAATCCAAAAAAAGATAAATTTTAACTATTTGTTTTTATCAATCAATTTTCTAGATTAGATTGTGTGAGAATTTTTGCATCAACGTTTTGAATCACACTCCATGATTCATCATTAGGATGAGAGAGCATAAGGAATAAAATGAATAGATGCAGACCAAGTCACAAATAAAAAGGGAGAGAGGAGGAGAAGAGGGGGTTGGGCACAAGATTCAAGGAGATAAGATGGACCAACAAGAAAACTCAAGAGATAAAAATTCTAAAAAATAAACAAACAAGAAAAATATATATAAGCACAAACAAACAAACATAAAAACATAAAAAACAAAAGAAGAAATCTAAAAAAAATTAACAACCAATCAAAAAGAAGAACCGAGAAAATAATTATGCAAGTAAATAAAAGAAAAAAAAAGAAAAAGAAAATAAAGCTAACAAGAAAAAGAAAAAAGAAATAAAATAAGAACAAACAAGAAAAGAAGAAAGAGAAAAAAGAAAAATATACACAAGATTCAATATATATGAAAAACAAAGTAACTTAAGAAAATAAGAGGAAAGAAAAATAAAAGCTAACAAAAATACACACATATGGAGAAATTATAAACTTAAAAAATAAAGAAAATATGAAAAACAAATATTCAGAAATAAAGAAATGAACAAATAATAAAAATAAACAGGGAAAATAAATAAAGAAAAGAAAAAGATACAAGAGATATACAATGAAACAATTAAAACTAACAAGAAGTGAAGAAAAATGAAAAGGACAAATATAATTATATATATAAATAGTAAAAAAGCAAACAAAACCAAACAACCAAAATAAGAGACAATTAAGCATAGAAAATAAATTAAAAAATATATCAACTAAACAATAGTAAAAAAGCAAACAAAACCAAACAACCAAAATAAGAGACAATTAAGCATAGAAAATAAATTAAAAAATATATCAACTAAACAACCAAAAAATATATGAAAAAATAAGCCAATATGAAACTATTAAAATATAAAGAATACAAATATAAATATGCAAACAAAATAAGCAAGGTAAAAAGAAGAAATTAAATGGAAAACTAACCAAACAAATAAATATATGAAAATATATAAAGAACAAGAGAAACCACAAATGTGTGTGTGTGTGAAATTGACCTATAAAATTTTTTTACGAGAAATAAGCCAATAAATAAACAAGAAGAACAAGGAAACAAAAAGGAGAGAGGAAAACACCAAGACAAGAGGAAAGCAATCGACCACAAAGCGAAAAGGAAAACCAAAAGAGGGAGGAAGGAAAAAGACCCAAGAATCCTTAACAAGAAAATAACATAAGAACACAGAGAAGAGGGAAACACAAAGACAAGAGAAGGGGGGCAAGGGAGGATGAGAAGGAAACGAAGGACCAAAAGAAAAGGAAGGAACCTAGAGAGAAAGGAGAGGAAGGGAGGAGAGAGAACCCAGAGGGAGAGGGTACAAGCTAATGGAGAGAAGGGTGTGGATGAGTTCTCAAGATGGAAAGCAAAGGATGCCAAGAAAAACTAAGACCCCATCCCTCGTCCAGATTAAGGTTCCGAGCATGGTGGTGGATTTATATGGCTTCTCTTAGCTTCCTCTTGTAGAAATTGTCTTCTTTGGATAAGATTTGGGCATTTTCATGGCAAATGTGATGCTTGGTGGAAGAGGAATGGTTTGCTAGGACAGATTTGAAGGTGCACTCGTGTCTAACGTCAACATCATAACTTCAATAATCATAATCTAAATTTCTTTGCAATATGATTAAAAATATTTTTATAATTTTAACAAGAACTTAGCTACATTACCTCAGAAGGTGAAACCAACTCTTTAATACTATGATGCATGCCTATTTTTCGTGTTATAATTTACATCGTTAATTTATGCCGCTAGATATACTTTTTCCAAAAGAGGATTATCTTGGTGGTCCCTGATACATGTTAGCAAGCGACATTGTCTATCGCCCTAGCCGCACGGGGTTGACCTCGGGCCAAGCTGCAAAGAAAATGATTAGTGGAAAGGAGATTGCTGAGCCAAGTCATAACTTCAAAGATCTAGGTGTATACTCTTTGAAGTTGTAGTTATACTTGATGTGGAGGATAGGAGAATGATTAGAAATTTTGCATTGAATAAAAAATTGATGAGGTAGACTATAAAAAAAATAAACCAAAATATGTTCATATATACATTCATCACACTCATATGTCATATAGTATATGACATCATATATTTATTATATAAATTTATGGTCTATACAATCATTAGTACCCTAGTAAATCTTCAATCTCTCATACATCCTCTATCTCATCTATCTATTTCTCATTCATATGCATTCCATATATTATTTCATATCCTTCTTATGTATCTTATTTTCTATTATTTCTTTCTCTAGTATATTATATTATCTCTTGCTATCTATTCTATCTATCCCATGCATGCAATGCATACATATAGATTATTATATATAGGAACATGTCCATCTTCCTTGTTATCTCTTTGGCATTACCACAAGTTGGTTGCATGTGTTGCATTTGGATTGAGATGAATTTATCCTCCTAAAACTTGCTTGGGTTGTGTTCCTTTGTGCTAACAACCATTGGAATCCTTGTAAGTTTTCGCCATTGGCCTGGGTCATTAGGCTACCCTTTCAAGTTTTCAACTTAATGACAATAGTGTAGATCTATCCTATCAACATCATCCCCTAATTGAATCCATGTCTTATCCTCAAGACATGTTGGCTCTATATTCCAACCCCCAAAATGGTGACTTGTGTAAAGATTCTTCTAAAAATGTATTGTAGTTAAAAAAATTACAAAATCACTCCTCCTTATGGAATTATGTTCTTGGAGATGCCCCAATTTATGTATGTGTTATTAGATAATAGCTTGTTTTAGCAAATGGATATGTCCATTTATTTTAATTAATGTGAAGTCACTAATAGCGATAAATTTTGGGATCTCAATTGAGCCCACCATCTATTTTGCATCCACCAAGAAGCTTGTTAGTGTGAAAATGGAAAACATACCACTTTCCTTGATCATTTTATTTGGGCCATCAAACTTTCTCTTTGATCATGTACTTGTAGATATTAAATTTGTACCTCCAGGCTACCAAATGGGTCTTTTACATCATAGGATGTAGAGGCATACATGATCGATTTTTTTCTTTTTTCTAATTGAATGTTTAATATTTATTTGGATGCAAGACAATGTAAATAAAAGGGATACAATGTTTTTACATTATTGTAGGTTCCATACATGTTATTAACCTCCATTTCTTGTTTGGTTTGTGTGGGGGAACACTTCTTATCTCTTCTAGTTGCTTTCTTTCCTATTTTTCTAGTAGTTATTGTAATATTTTATCTTATTTTTCATTTGTAATTGTCCCATTTTCAATTAATTTGTGTTTTTGGACCAAAAGCCTATTTCCTACTTCTAGTGTCTCCCTTGGTTTGAATTAAGCCTCCAAAATTCTCTAAGTGTGGAGGTATGTTCAATTTTTTAAGTGTGTGCAACATGTCAAATTTTTAGAGTTTCCTATATTAATATGCATTTTCTCTTAACTTTTCCTTTTCATTTTTACTATTAGAATATCAAACTTCCCCATACAAGCATACCTATCACCCGATCCTTTCTTCTATTCTCTTCTTTGTCATAATTTTGAATTTCTCCATCTCATCATCCCTTTTCCCCAAAAGTTGCTCTTTTCCTTACCTTTGTCGAAGTATTGTGCATCTCCTTATCAACATGCCTTTTTCCCAAACCCCAATTTCTCAATCCTTACATTGAGTTACTTATTAGAGCTATATTTTTGGCCTTCCCCTTACATAAGTACCTTATCCATGCTACCCATAAACTCTAACCCTTAACACTTTACACTATGGGATTTCATGTTCAAATATGTTCTTATTTGGGTGCCTAGTATGCCATACTTCCAATCCTTTATCCTTGACAAGTGGTAAGATTCATGAGGTACCCTTGAATCTCAAACTCTAAAACTCTCACCTTTTGCACTTTTTATCTCCACCTAACTCCCTGCATGACCCATGTTACCATTACTAACTCAATTGGATGTTGGAGCTACTCCAAAAGGGTTTGTATTTCCTAGAAACAATATTTCATATCATAGACATATATTCACATGTACCCCTAGCAACGCAAAAAATAACAAGATGCTCATGCAACCATTAATGTGATGGTTAGGGTTTCAAGCCCTAATGGTCCTCCCACCATCTCCAGGTCCTTATTCTAGTGGATTTCAAAACTGTGGTAAAAGGGAGAAGGGTTTCCTCTTACCTCTTGGTACCTTTGCACATCTTGACAAGATAATTTCTACATAAAGGCATTAAAGATAATGACATCAAGGGCAAGGGTTACCCCTATAGAATAAAGAAACCATATTTTCTCTCCCAAGGTGGTGTGAATATGTTAGAATGTGAAGTCAATTTAATTTTATTCTAGTAGTGACTGTAGATGTCTAAATTTGGACACTTAATTTATCCAAATTCATCCCCTTTCATCTTATTTTCGTAATACTGCTATTATTTAACTAATATCTTTAATTCTGCCAAATCCCTAAGGTATTTAATCAATAATACATTATCTCTTTAATCCTCCTTCCATCAATTGAATTAAATAAATATTCCATTTATTTAATTCCCTTCATGTCACATCCTCCATTTTTATCTTATCTTAATCCTTCTTCTAATCCCATCATTAGGATGTGCACATGCCTAATCCATGATTAGGAGGTGTCACATCCTCCAAATTTTGCAAGTTGGCCTCTAATCTCTCTTAGCCACCTAACCATCCTCTAATCCTTCACTAACTAGCCTAATCAACCTTTCAAGGAATTTTTAATTCTTTTTATCCTTTCAAGGAATTTTTAATTCCTTTTATCCTTCCAAGGAATATTAAATTCCTTTTCTCTTCCCCATGTCCTTTATGACATGTGTCCTTAGTCAACCCTACTAAATGCTTTTCTTTTTTGACAAGGCATCTCCCTTCCCCCATGTGAATTTTTAATTCACTTTTTAATCCCCAATGCATTTAAAGGAATTTTAAATTCCTTCTCTCATCCCCATGAAAATATTTGAGGAATTTTTAATTCCCCACATGTCCTCTCCCCCACATGGGGACAAGTACCTCTTTTATGAGGAGATTTTGTCCCAATCCCAAGGTGCTATGTACTCCCTCCATGTCATGTGCTATCCTTCCACCTCATGTACACATCATCATTTTCTTAAGCCTCTCCCCAAGCCACATGTCAAGATGTGGGGGCTTGTGAGTTCTCAACTCACCTTGGCCCTAAATCTTGATATTTGGTGGCTCCATCTTGGCCATCCATTTCCCCTAGGAATTCTCAAAAATCCTATAAATACCCCCTCTTTTCTCTCATTTTGGAGGAGATCATTTTGCTAGCCAAACTCTTGCAATTTTGTTTCTCAACTTATACTTAGTCATTTTCATGTGTTTATCCACTTGCACTCATCCCTACAACATCACTTAGCTTGCATCTACTTTCCATCCAAGGAGCATACACATCAAAGATCGAAGGGCCAACCAAAGGATCGATTCGACACAAGGTATAAAGTTCCATTTTGTTGCTTTTATCTTGTTTTGTTTCCAACCTAGGCTAATCTTGAGGTGTAGGTTGTTTTAGTGTTTCATTTTGCACTCTTTACTTTACTTTGCTTTCTCTAACGCTTC